>JANTPZ010095875.1:0-12723 GCA_025593235.1 Vachellia pachyceras | reverse complement strand
GAATTGTGTGGAAACTTCCTCTCCCACTTATTTTTGAATGAGGATTCTTGATGTTTGGTTAGTTTTTGAACATTCATCCATTTGTTTGAGAAACGGCGCACGTCCGTTTCTTAACTTCTTTGGTCGGAAAGCACGAAAATTTTCACATTCTCGGAAATGCGTGGAAACTTACTATCCTACTCATTTTTGAATGAGGATTCTAGATCATTGGCTAGTTATTGAAAATTCATCCATTTGCTTGAGAAACAGCGCACGTACTTTCTGGCCTTCTTTGGTCGGAAAGTAAGAAAAATTTTCACATTCTCGGACTTGCGTGGAAACTTCCTCCCCTTCTAATTTTTGAATCTTGATTCTAGATGTTTTGTTAGCTTTTGAAAATTCATCCATTTGCTTCAGAAATGGCGCGCGTCCGTTACTAGCCTTTTTTTCGTCGGACAGTACGAAAATTTTTCACAGTCTCGGACTTGCGTGGAAACTTCCTCTCCAACTTATTTTTGAATGAGGATTCTAGATGTTTAGTTAGTTTATGAAAATTCATCCATTTGCTTGAGAAACGGCGCACGTCCATTTCTGGCCTTCTTTGGCCGGAAAGTACGAAAATTTTTCCCTCTCTCGGAATTGCGTGGAAACTTCCTCTCCCACTTATTTTTGAATGAGGATTCTAGATGTTTCGTTAGTTTATCAAAATTCATCCATTTGCTTCAAAAACGGCGCCTGTCCGTTTCTGGCCTTCATTGGTCGGAAAGTACGAAAATTTTTCACAGTCTCGGAATTGCGTGGAAACTTCCTCTCCGACTTATTTTTGAATGAGGATTCTAGATGTTTGGTTAGTTTTTGAAAATTCATCCATTTGCTTGAGAAACGGCGCACGTCCTTTTCTGGCCTTCTTTGGTCGAAAAGTACGAAAGTTTTTCACAGTCTCGGAATTGCGTGGATAATTCCTCTCCCGCTTATTTTTGAATGAGGATTCTAGATGTTTGGTTAGTTTATGAAAATTCATCCATTTGCTTCAGAAACGGTGCCCGCCCGTTTCTGACCTTCTTTGGGCGAAAAGTACGAAATTTTTTACAGTCTCCGAATTGCGTGGAAACTTCCTGTCCTACCCATGTATGAATGAGGATTCTTGATGTTTGGTTAGTTTTTGAAAATTCATCCATTTGCTTCAGAAACGGTCCTCGTCCGTTTCAGGCCTTCTTTGGTCGGAAGTAAGAAAATTTTTCACTGTCTCGCAATTGCATGGAAACTTCATCTCCTACGCATTTTTGAATGAGGATTCTAGATGTCACGTTAGTTTTTGAAAATTCATCCATTTGCTGCAGAAACAGCGCTCGTCCGTTACTAGCCATCTTTGGTCGGAAAGAACGAAAATTTTTCACAGTCTCGGACTTTCGTGGAAACTTCCTCTCCCACTTATTTTTGAATGAGGATTTTAGATGTTTAGTTAGTTTATGAAAATTCATCCATTTGCTTGAGAAACGGCGCACGTCAATTTCTTGCCTTCTTTGGGCGGAAAGTATGAAAATTTTTCCCTATCTCGAAATTGCGTGGAAACTTCCTCTCCCACTTATTTTTGAATGAGGATTTTAGATGTTTAGTTAGTTTATGAAAATTCATCCATTTGCTTGAGAAACGGCGCACGTCAATTTCTTGCCTTCTTTGGGCGGAAAGTATGAAAATTTTTCCCTATCTCGAAATTGCGTGGAAACTTCCTCTCCCACTTATTTTTGAATGAGGATTTTAGATGTTTAGTTAGTTTATGAAAATTCATCCATTTGCTTGAGAAACGGCGCACGTCAATTTCTTGCCTTCTTTGGGCGGAAAGTATGAAAATTTTTCCCTATCTCGAAATTGCGTGGAAACTTCCTCTCCCACTTATTTTTGAATGAGGATTTTAGATGTTTAGTTAGTTTATGAAAATTCATCCATTTGCTTGAGAAACGGCGCACGTCAATTTCTTGCCTTCTTTGGGCGGAAAGTATGAAAATTTTTCCCTATCTCGAAATTGCGTGGAAACTTCCTCTCCCACTTATTTTTGAATGAGGATTCTAGATGTTTCGTTAGTTTATGAAAATTCATCCATTTGCTTCAAAAACGGAGCCCGTCCGTTTCTGGCCTTCATTGGTCGGAAAGTACGAAAATTTTTCACTGTCTCGGAATTGCATGGAAACTTCCTCTCTAACTTATTTTTGAATGAGGATTCTAGATGTTTTGTTAGTTTTTGAAAATTCATCCACTTGCTTCAGAAACGGCTCTCGTCCGTTTCTTGCCTTCTTTTTTTGGAAAGTACGAAAATTTATCACAGTCTCGGAATTGCTTGGAAACTTCCTTTCCTTCTCATTTTTGAATGAGGATTCTAGATGTTTTGTTAGTTTTTGAAAATTCATCCATTTGCTTCATAAAAGGCGCTCGTCCGTTTCAGACCTTCTTTGGTCGGAAATAAGAAAATTTTTCTCTTTCTCACAATTGCATGGAAAATTCCTCTCGTACTCATTTTTGAATGATGATACCAGATGTTTGGTTAGTTTTTGAAAATTCATCCATTTGCTTGAGAATCCGCGCGTGTCCGTTACTGGCCTTCTTTCGTCGGAAAGTACAAAAATTTTTCCACATTCTCGGAATTGCGTGGAAACTTACTGTCCTTCTCATTTTTGAATGAGGATTCTAGATCATTGGTTAGTTATTGAAAATTCATCCATTTGCTTGAGAAACAGAGCACGTACTTTATGGCCTTCATTGGTCGGAAAGTACGAAAATTTATCACGGTCTCAGAATTGCATGGAAACATCCTCGCCTACTAATTTTTGAATGTGGACTCTAGATATTTTGTTAGTTTTTGAAAATTCATCCATTTGCATCAAAAACGGCGCCCGTCCGTTTCTGGCCTTCTTTGGTCAGAAAGTACGAAATCTTCACAGTCTCGGAATTGTGTGGAAACTTCCTCTCCTACTTATTTTTGAATGAGGATTCTGGATGTTTGGTTAGATTTTGAAAATTCATCCATTTGCTTCAGAAACGGTGCTCGTCCGTTTCTGACATTCTTTGGTCGGAAAGTACGAAAATTTTTCACAGTCTCCGAATTGTGTGGAAACTTCCTGTCCTACCCATTTTTGAATGAGGATTCTAGATGTTTGGTTAGTTTTTGAAAATCCATCCATTTGCTTCGAAAACGGTGCCCGTACGTTTCTGTCCTTCATTGGTCGGAAAGTGTGAAAATTTTTCACAGTCTCGGACTTGCGTGGAAAGTTCCTCTCCTACTCATTTTTGAATGTGGATTCTAGATGGTTGGTTAGTTTTTGAAAATTCATCCATTTGCATAAAAAAGGCGCCCGTACGTTCTCTCCTTTGGTCGGAAAGTACGAAAAATTTTCAGTCCCGTAATTGAGTGGAAACTTCCTCGCCGACTCATTTTTGAATGAGGATTCTAGATGTTTGGTTAGTTTTTGGAACTTCAACCATTTGCTTAAGAAACGGCGCACGTTTGTTTCAGGCCTGCTTTGGTCGGAAAGTACGAAAATTTTTCAGTCTCGGAATTGAGTGGAAACCTCCTGTCCCACTCATTTTTGAATGAGGAGTCTAGCTGTTTGGTTAGTTTTTACAAATTTATCCATTTACTTCAGAAACGGTGCTCGTCCGTTTCTGGCCCTCTTTCGTCGGAAAGTGTGAAAATTTTCACAGTCTCGGAATTGCGTGGAAAATTCCTGGCCTACTCAATTTTGAATGAGGATTCTATATGTTTTGTTAGTTTTCGGAAATTCGTCCATTTGCTTCAGAAACGGCGCTCGTCAGTTTCTGTCCTTCTATGGTTGGAATGTAGGAAAATTTTTCACAGTCTCGGAATTGCGTGGAAACTTCCTCGGCTACTCATTTTTGAATGAGGATTCTATATGTTTGCTTAGTTTTTGAAACTTTATCCATTTGCTTCAGAAACGGCGCTCGTCCGTTTCTGGCCTTCTATTGTCGGAAAGTACGAAAATTTTTCACAGTCTCGGAATTGCATGGAAACTTCCTCTCCTACACATTTTATAATAAGGATTCTTGATGCCTGGTTAGTTTTTGGAAATTCATCTAGTCGCTTCAAAAGCGTTGCTCGTCCGTTTCTGGCCTTCTTTGGTCAGAAAGAACGAAAATTTTTCACAGTCTCGGATTTGCGTGGAAACATCCTCGCCTTCTCATTTTTGAATGAGGATTCTAGATGTTTGGTTAGTTTTTGAAAATTCATCCATTGGTTTCAAAAACGGTCCTCGTCCGTTACTGGCCTTATGTGGTCGGAAAGTACGAAAATTTTTCAGTCTCGGAATTGCATGGAAACTTCCTCGCCTACTCATTTTTGAATGAGGATTTGAGATGTTTGGTTAGCTCTTGAAAATTCATCCATTTGCTTCAGAAATGGCGCTCGTCCGTTACTGGCCTTCTTTGTTCGGAAAGTACAAAAATTTTTCACAGTCTCGGAATTGCGCGGAAACTTACTCACCTACTCATTATTGAATGAGGATTCTTGATGTTTGGCTACTCATTATTAGATTTTTATGCGTGGAAACCTCCTCACCTACGCTCGTCCGTTACTGGCCTTTTTTGGTCGGAAAAGTACGAAAATTTTTCACAGTCTCGGAATTGCGCGGAAACTTCCTCACCTACTCATTATTAGATTTTTCACAGTCTCATAATTGCGTGAAAAGTTCCTCTCCTACTCATTTTTGAATGAGGATTTGAGATGCTTGGCTAGCTTGATAAAATTCATCCCTTTGCTTCAAAAACGGCTCTCGTCCGTTACTGGCCTTCTATGGTCGGAAAGTACGAAAATTTTTCACAGTCTCGGAATTGCGTGGAAACTTCCTTGGGTACTCATTATTGAATGAGGATTCTAGATGTTTGGTTAGATTTAGAAAATTCATCCATTTACTTGAGAAGCGGCGCATGTCCATTTCCGGCCTTCTTTGGTCGGAAAGTACGAAAATTTTTCACGGTCTCGGAATTACGTGGAAACTTCCACCCCTGCTCATTTTTTAATGAGGACTCTAGATGTTTTGTTAGTTTTTGAAAATTCATCCATTTGCTTCAGAAATGGCGCCCATACGTTTCTGTTCTTTTTTGTTCGGAAAGTACGAAAATTTTTCAGTCTCAGGATTGCGTGGAAACTTCCTCGCCTAGTCATTTTTGAATGAGGATTCTAGATGTTTGGTTAGTTTTTGGAAATTCATCCATTTGCTTGAGAAACGGCGCGTCCGTTTATGGCCTTCTTTGGTCAGAAAGCACGAAAGTTTTTCACAGTCTCAGAATTCCATGGAAACTTCCTCTCCTACTCATTTTTGAATTAGGATTCTTGATGCTTGGTTAGTTTTTGGAAATTCATCCATTTGCTTCAAAAAATCGCTCGTTCGTTTCTGGCCGTCTTTGGTCGGAAAGTACAAAATTTTTTCACAGTCTCGGAATTTCGTGGAATCTTCCTCGGGTACTCATTATGGAATGAGGATTCTAGATGTTTGGTTAGATTTAGAAAATTCATCCATTTACTTGAGAAGCGGCGCATGTCCATTTCAGGCCTTCTTTGGTCGGAAAGTACGAAAATTTTTCACGGTCTCGGAATTGCGTGCAAACTTCCTCCCCTACTCATTTTTGAAAGAGGATTCTAGATGTTTTGTTAGTTTTTGAAAATTCATCCATTTGCTTGAGAAATGGCGCTCGTCCGTTTCACGACTTTGTTCGGAAAAGTACGAATATTTTTCACAGTCTCAGAATTGCGTGAAAAATTCCTCTCCTACTCATTTTTGAATGAGGATTCGAGATGTTTGGCTAGTTTTTGAAAATTCATCCCTTTGCTTGAGAATCGGCGCTCGTCCGTTACTGGCCTTCTTTGGTCGGGAAGTACGAAAATTTTTCACAGTCTCAGAATTGCGTGGAAACTTCCTCTCCTACTCATTTTTGAATGAAGATTCTAGATGTTGGGTTAGTTTTTGCAAATTCATCTATTTGCTTCAGAAACGGAGCTCGTCCGTTTCTGGGCTTCGTTGGTCGGAAAGTACGAAAATTTTTCACAGTCTCGGAATTGCGTGGAAACTTCCTCACCTGCTCATCTTTTAATGAGGATTTTAGATGCTTAGTTAGTTTTTGAAAATTCATCCACCTGCTTGAGAAACGGCGCACATCCATTTGTCTGCTTCTTTTGTTGGAAAGTACGAAAATTTTTCACAGTCGCGGAATTGCGTGGAAACTTCCTCTCCGAGTCATTTTTGAATGAGTATTCTAGATGTTTGGTTAGTTTTTTCCAAATTCATCCATTTGCTTCAGAAATGGCGCTCATCCGTTTCTTGCCTCCTTCTGGCGGGAAGTACGAAAATTTGTCACACTCCCGGAATTGCGTGGAAACTTACTCTCCAACTCATTTTTGAATGATGATTCTAGATGTTTGGTTAGTTTTTGAAAATTCATCCATTTGCTTTAGAAATGAGCCTCGTCCGTTTCAGGCCTTTGGTCGGAAAAGTACGAATATTTTTCAGTCTCAGAATTGCGTGAAAAGTTCCTCTCCTACTCATTTTTGAAGGAGGATTCGAGATGTTTGGTTATTTTTTGAAAATTCATCCCTTTACTTCAGAAACGGTGCTCGTCGATTATTGGCCTTTTTTGGTCGGAAAGTACGAAAATTTTTCACAGTCTCGGAAGTGCGTGGAAACTTCCTCTCCTACTCCTTATTGAACAAGGATTCTAGATGTTTGGTTAGATTTAGAAAATTTTTCCAATTACTTGAGAAACGGAGCATGTCCATTTCTGGCCTTCCTTGGTCAGAAAGAACGAAAATTTTTCAAAGTCTCGGAACTGCGTGTAAACTTCCTCCCCTACACATTTTTGAATGAGGATTCTTGATGTTTGGTTAGTTTTTGTAAATTCATCCATTTGCTTCAGAAACGGCGCCCGTCCGTTTAAGTCCTTATTTGGTCGAAAAGTACGAAAAATTTTCACAGTCTCGGAATTGCGTGAAAACTTCAACTCCTACTCTGTTTTGAATGAGGATTCTAGATGTTTCGCTAGTTTTGAAAATTCATCCATTTGCTTCGGAAACGGCGCACGTCCGTTTCTGGCCTTCTTTGGTCGGAAAGTACGAAAAGTTTTCACAGTCTCGAACATGCGTGGAAAGTTCCTCTCCTAGTCATTTTTGAATGAGTATTCTAGATGTTTGGTTAGTTTTTTCCAAATTCATCCATTTGCTTCAGAAACGGAGCTCGTCCGTTTCAGGCCTTCTTTGATCGGAAAAGTACGCAAATTTTTCACAGTCTCGGAATTGCGTGGAAAGTTCCTCTCCAACTCATTTTTAAATGAGGATTCGAGATCTTTTGTTCGCATTTGAAAATTCATCCCTTTGCTTCAGAAACGGCGCTCGTCAGTTACTGGCCTTCTTTGGTCGGAAACTACAAAAATTTTTCCCAGTCTCGGAATTGCGTGAAAACTTCCTCACCTACTCATTATTGGATGAGGATTCTAGATGTTTGGTTAGATTTAGAAAATTCATCCATTCACCTGAGAAACGGCGTATGTCAACTTCCTCTCTTACTCATCTTTGAATGAGGATTCTAGATGTTTGGTTAGTTTTTGCAAATTCATCCATTTGCTTCAGAAACCGCGCTCGTCCGTATCTGGCGTTCTTCGTTAGGAAAGTACGAAAATTTTTCAGTCTCGGAATTGCGTGGAAACTTCCTCTCGTACTCATTTTTGAATTAGGATTCTAGATGTTTGGTTTGCTTTTGAAAATTCATCCATTTGCTTCAGATACGGCGCTCGTCCGTTTCTGGCGTTCCTCGGTCGGAAAGTACGAAAATTTTTCAGTCTCGGAATTGCGTGGAAACTTCCTCTCGTACTCATTTTTGTATGAGGATTCTAGATATTTGGTTAGATTTTGAAAATTCATCCATTTGCTTCGGAAACGGCGCGCGTCCGTCTCTGGCCTTCTTTGGTCGAAAAGTACGAAAAGTTATCACATTCTCGCACTTGCGTGAAAATTTCCTCTCCTACTCATTTTTGAATGAGGATTCTTGATGTTTTGTTAGTTTTTGGAAATTCATCCATTTGCTTCAGAAACGGCGCCCGTCCGTTTCTGCCCTTCTTTGGTCGAAAAGTACGAAAAATTTTCACAGTTTCAGAATTGCGTGGAAACTTCAACTCCTACTCAGTTTTGAATGGGGATTCTAGATGTTTCGCTAGTTCTGAAAATTCATCCATTTGCTTTGGAAACGGCGCACGTCTGTTTCTGGCCTTCTTAGGTCGAAAAGTACGAAAAGTTTTCACAGTCTCGAACTTCCGTGGAAACTTCCTCTCCTACTCATTTTTGAATGAGGATTCTTGATGTTTGGTTAGTTTTTGGAAATTCATCCATTTGCTTCAGAAACGGCGCCCGTCCGTTTCAGTCCTTCTTTGGTCGAAAAGTACGAAAAATTTTCACAGTCTCGGAATTACGTGGAAACTTCAACTCCTACTCTGTTTTGAATAAGGATTCTAGATGTTTCGCTAGTTTTGAAAATTCATCCATTTGCTTCAGAAACGGCGCACGTCCGTTTCTGGCCTTCTTTGGTCGGAAAGTACGAAAAGTTTTCACAGTCTCAAACTTGCGTGGAAACTTCCTCTCCTACTCATTTTTGAATGAGGATTCTAGATGTTGGGTTAGTTTTTGAAAATTCATCCATTTGCTTCAGAAATGGCGCTCGTCCGTTTCACGACTTTGTTCGGAAAAGTACGAATGTTTTTCACAGTCTCAGAATTGCGTGAAAAATTCCTCTCCTACTCATTTTTGAATGAGGATTCGAGATGTTTGGCTAGTTTTTGCAAATTCATCCCTTTGCTTCAGAAACGGCGCTCGTCCGTTACTGGCCTTCTTTGGTTGGGAAGTACGAAAATTTTTCACAGTCTCAGAATTGCGTGGAAACTTCCTCCCCTACTCATTTTTGAATGAAGATTCTAGATGTTGGGTTAGTTTTTGCAAATTCATCTATTTGCTTCAGAAACGGAGCTCGTCCGTTTATGGGCTTCTTTGGTCAGAAAGTACGAAAATTTTTCACAGTCTCGGAATTGCATGGAAACTTCCTCACCTGCTCATCTTTGAATGAGGATTTTAGATGTTTGGTTAGCTTTTGAAAATTCATCCACTTGCTTGAGAAACGGCGCACGTCCATTTGTCTCCTTCTTTGGTCGGATTGTACGAAAATTTTTCACAGTCACGGAATTGCGTGGAAACTTCCTCTCCTAGTCATTTTTGAATGAGTATTCTTGATGTTTGGTTAGTTTTTTCGAAATTCATCCATTTGCTTCTGAAACGGAGCTCGTCCGTTTCAGGCCTTCTTTGATCGGAAAAGTACGCAAATTTTTCACAGTCTCCGAATTGCGTGGAAAGTTCCTCTCCAACTCATTTTTGAATGAGGATTCGAGATCTTTTATTCGCATTTCCAAATTCATCCCTTTGCTTCAGAAACGGCGCCCGTCCGTTTCTGGCCACTTTTTGGTCGAAAAGTACGACAATTTTTCACAGTCTCCGAATTGCGTGGAAACTTCCTCTCCTACTCATTTTTGATTGAGGATTCTAGATGTTTGGTTAGTTTTTGAAAATTCATCCATTTGCTTCTTAAACGGTGCTCATCCGTTACTGGCCTTCTTTGTTCGGAAAGTATGAAAATTTTTCAGTCTCAGAATTGCGTGGAAACTACCTCTCCTACTCATTTTTGAAAGAGGATTCTACATGTTTGGTTAGTTTTTGAAATTCAACCATTTGCTTCAGAAACGGCGCTCGTCAGTTTCTAGCCTTCGTTGGTCGGAAACTACGAAAATTTTTCACACTCTCAGAATTGCGTGGAAATTTCCTCTCCTACTCATTTTTGAATGAGGATTCTTGTTGTTTTGTTAGTTTTTGGAAATTCATCCATTTGCTTCAGAAACGGCGCCCGTCCGTTTCTGTTCTTCTTTGGTCGAAAAGTTCAAAAAATTTTCACTGTCTTGGAATTGCGTGGAAACTTCCACTCCTACTCAGTTTTGAATGAGGATTCTAGATGTTTGGTTAGTTTTGAAAATTCATCCATTTGCTTCGGAAACGGCGCACGTCCGTTTCTGGCCTTCTTTGGTCGGAAAGTACGAAAAGTTTTCACATTCTCAAACTTGCGTGGAAATTTCCTCTCCTACTCATTTTTGAATGAGGATTCTAGATGTTTGGTTAGTCTTTGAAAATTCATCCATTTACTTGAGAAACGGCGCATGTCCATTTCTGGCCTTGTTTGGTCAAAAAGTATGAAAATTTTTCACAATCTCGGAATTGCGTGCAAACTTCCAACCCTACACATTTTTGAATGAGGATTCGAGATGTTTGGTTAGTTTTTGAAAATTCATCCATTTGCTTCAGAAACGGCGCTCGTCCGTTTCTGGCGTTCTTCGGTCGGAAAGTAAGAAAATTTTTCGCAGTCTCAGAATTGCGTGGAGACTTCCTCTCCTACACATTGTTGAATGAGGATTCTCGATGTTTGGTTAGTTTTTTAAATTTATCCATTCCTTCAGACACGGCGCTCGCCTGTTTTTGTCCTTTTTTGGTCGGAAAGTACGAAAATTTTTCACAGTCTCGGAATTATGTGGAAACTCCTCTCCTACTCATTTTTGAATAAGGATTCTAGATGTCTCGTGAGTTTTTGAAAATCCATCCATTTGCTTCAGAATTGGCGCTTGTCCGTTTCTGTCCTTCTTTGGTCGGAAAGTACGAAAATTTTTCACAGTCTCGGAGTTGCGTGGAAACTTCCTCTCCTTGTCATTTTTGAAAGAGGATTCCTGACGTTTAGTTAGTTTTTGAAAATTCATCCATTTGCTTCTGAAACAACGCTCGTCCGTTTCTGGCCTTCTTTGGTCGGAAAGTACGAAAATTTCTCACGGACTCCGATTTGCGTGGAAACATCCTCCCCTACTCATTTTTGAATAATGACTCCAGACGTTTGGTTAGTTTTTTAAATTTATCCTTTCCTTCAGAAACGGCGCTCGTCTGTTTCTGTCCTTATTTGGTCGAAAAGTACGAAAATTTTTCACTGTCTCAGAATTATGTGGAAATTTCCTCTCCTACTCATTTATGAATGAGGATTCTAGATGTTTGGTTTGCTTTTGAAATTTCATGAATTTGCTTCAGAAACGGCGCCCGTCCGTTTCTGTCCTTCTTTGGTCGAAAAGTACGAAAAATTTTCAGTCTCGGAATTGCGTGGAAACTTCAACTCCTACTCAGTTTTGAATGAGGATTCTAGATGTTTCGCTAGTTTTGAAAATTCATCCATTTGCTTCGGAAACGGCGCATGTCCGTTTCTGGCCTTCTTTGGTCGGAAAGTATGAAAAGTTTTCATTGTCTCAAACTTGCGTGGAAATTTCCTCTCCTACTCATTTTTGAATTAGGATTCTAGATGTTTGGTTAGTTTTTGGAAATTCATCAATTTCCTTCAGAAACGGCGCCCGTCCGTTTCAGGCCTTCTTTGGTCAGAAAGTACGACAATTTTTCACAGTCTCTGAATTGCGTGGAAACTTCCTCTCCTACTCATTTTTGATTGAGGATTCTAGATGTGTCGTTAGTTTTTGAAAATTCATCCATTTGCTTGAGAAACAGCGATCGTCCGTTGTGGTCTTGTTTGGTCGGAAAGTACACAAATTTTTCAGTCTCAGAATTGCATATAACTTCCTGTCCTACTCATTTTTGAATGAGGGTTCTTGATGTCTCGTGAGTTTTGAAAATTCATCCATTTGCTTCGGAAACAACACTCGTCCGTTTCTGGCCTTCTTTGGTCTGAAAGTACGAAAATTTCTCATGGACTCCGATTTGCGTGGAAACTTCCTCCCCTACTCATTTTGAAATAATGATTCCAGACGTTTAGTTAGTTTTTGAAAATTCATAAATTTGCTTCAGAAACAGCACTCGACCTTTTCTGGCCTTCTTTGGTCGGAAATTTCGAAAATTTTTCACAGTCTCAGAGTGGCGTGGAAACTTCCTCGCCTATTCATTTTTGAATGAGGATTGCAGTTGTTTGGTTAGCTTTCGAAAATTCATCCATTTGCTTCGGAAACGGCGCTCGTCCGATTCTGTCCTTCTTTGGTCGGAAAGTACGAAAATTTCTCACAGTTTCGGAGTTGCCTAGAAACTTCCTCCATTCTCATTTTTGAAAGAGGATTCTAGATGTTTGGTTAGTTATTGAAAATACATCCATTTCCTTTGGAAACGGCGCACGTCTGTTTGAGGCCTTCTTAGGTCGGAAAGTACGATAATTTCTCATAGTCTCGGACTTGCGTGGAAACTTCCTCGCCTACTCATTTTTGAATGAGGATTCTAGATGTTTGGTTAGTTATTGAAAATTCATCCACTTCCTTCGGTGGCGCACGTCCATTTCAGGCCTTCTATGGTCGGAAAGTACGAAAATTTCTCACAGTCTCGAACTTGCGTTGAAACTTCCTCGCCTACTCATTTTTGAATGAGGATTCTAGATATTTGGTTAGTTATTGAAAATTCATCTATTTGCTTCGGAAACGACGGTCGTCCATTTTGTGGCCCTCTTTGGTTGGAAAGTACGAAAATTTTTCACAATTTTGGAATTCCGTAGAAACTTCCTCTCCTACTCATTTTTGTTTGAGGATTCTTAATGTTTGGTTAGTGTTTGAAATTCATGCATTTGCTTCCAAAACAGCGCTCATCCGTTTCTGTCCTTCTTTGGTCGGAAAGTAAGAAAATTTTTCACAGTC
>JANTPZ010095872.1:0-11283 GCA_025593235.1 Vachellia pachyceras | reverse complement strand
TTTTTTTTGGAATAAACTGGGCATTAAATCTATAACAATATTAAATGAATTTTCGTCGATTTTAATATTAAATTAATATCATCAGTTGGGAATGATTAAATGTATTTCTTAAAACAAATGGCATTGATAAAATTGTGCTTGTTATTAGAAAATAGAAAAGCAAAAGCCACATATTTTTTTCCATCGTAAGTCTTCTACTTTGCACATTCACGTTTTAATTTGAGTGCTTCTATATCATTTTGTACTCATTTTTTGGATATTATATTTGTGTGTTGGCAAAAAAAAAAAAAAATGAAAACATCAAGCTTGTGTAACTATATCCTAATTTTTAATTTATTTTGTCATTATTAAAGTATCAAATGTTGAACCAGTTATATACCAAACATCTATTAACTATACGAATTAATCACTCAAACATATTACACAACGTTTGCTTGTGTTTTAAAACTTGGGTTGCATTATTCATGGACCGTAAACTTTGTGACTTGTGATATATTATAAAATTTATATAGGATAAGCATGATTTATCAGCCAGCCATTTTGTACATATGATTCATCCTTCTTGTGCTTATCATTTACCACATATCACTATTAATGAATCATACCTATAATCTATACAAAGTTCACACCTTAAATCTATGGAGTTTGACTTCACAACAACCTCCTACTTAAGCAAATAAGTCAAGAGTTAACATGTAAATTTAATCAGGAGTTAAGTTTTAAGAGTATTGTCGAAGTTGCCTCGATTGTATCAAAACATAATAACATTATGATTTACTCTTAGTTTGTTAACAATAAAGGGTAACATTGATAAATAGAGCAACTAGATTAACAAGCCCATTACACATACATGGGTCTTATTTGGCAACAAAATGCTTATATCCATAAGCACGTTCAACATTATTTTTCCGTAAAACGAGACAATCTTATCCACATATGTGGCTCGGCTTGTGTGAATAAATCCATAAGTACTTCTCCACCGCTTTGCCAAACGGACCCATGATATAACTTGAGTTTTGGCTTGAAAGCTCGAGTTTGGCCCTCAAAACTTAAGTTTTGAAGCCAAAACTCAAGTTATATCATATGTGGGTATGAAATGTTACAACATACCGATTGTGGGTATGAATTGAAAGTATGTGAAAAGGTTAAAGAGGTGACACTGAATGCTTCTTTGCTACTCTTTAGTCTCTAAATGTTGGTGATGACATCTTCTCCAGCTCAACAATGGCGATTATGATGACGTCTTAGACTTTCATCGACCGTGACTCCTCAGTCTCTCAACGATGGCAATTGTGAGGGCATCTTTTCATGTTCTCTTCTCAGGGCGATTGCAATGGAATACGCATGACAGTGGGTTTCAAACTACTTCATTGATACGTTTTCTCAATAAGAACATAGAGGTAATTAAACATTATTTTCATATTTCACACAGGTTTCTAAAAGATTCTTCCACAACACTGCCAAATTCAGAGGGCTTTTTGGCTATTATTATCCTAGGTGCGATGTCCCCTAGATTGGACATCCACTAGTAATACATAAAAATAAAAAATAATACGTATAATGTGTCTCATATTCGCCACGTCATCCACCACTATCCTATGACAATCGTCCCAGGCTTTTTTTACCCCCAAGAAAAAATAACAATCACTCAATTTGCATGGTGGGTCCCACCCGTTTGTCCTTTGCGAATCGAGACGGGTCTCGGAGTTTCATGTCAGGCCGCGTTCGCATGTGATCCAGCCTCCCATTCGCCGCTTAAACGAACAAAACGATTTGGATTCGCCGCATGCACTGCTCAATTATGAATTATCCACTCAATGCTACAAGTACTACTATTATTAAACATTAAAGTCCTCAAAAACAAAAACAAAAAGGCCAATCGATTTCACGAATTTACCCTCAAGCCCCTTAATGATTTACAACATTTGCCATTCTATCATGTCATCCGGACAAAAACGCCACCGTGCCTGGCTTCTGAACTCACGTCGTCGAATCCAACTAATCTGCAATTAGCTCCTGAAACGGCCGGAACAACCACCGGAACTGAGTTTCCCTGAACCTGGTTTGTGGTTCGTCAATACGGAGCGAGCCATTTGTTCTGCATATACCGGTTTTTCCTCCACGGCGGCACAGATAGTCCTCTGCTCCGAAGGCACCTCTTTGCAGCGTTACACATGGCCCGAACGATGCGTTTTAGCTCCTCCGCCGTGCCGACGAAGACGAATGGCAGAGAGCAGAGAATCTCGGAGTAGCTGCTCGTCGGCCGAGCGACATCGAACTGGGCGGCGAAATTGATGTCAACGAAGTACCTGTTGTTCTGCCACGATGTCGAATCGGACTGGAGCACGTCGATGAACTCGTAGTTACCGGCGGTGACCCCACTGGAGGAATCCCAACTGGTCTTGCAAATCGCTGCATTGTGTCCTTTCTCTCTCAGAAACGCCATCACATTTCGCAGGAACAACGAAACGTTCCCCCGAAGAAACGCAAATTTCTCCGTCGCCTCTGAAACATGCGTCAGAAGAAACTTCCGGTAAGAATCCACATTGTTTGCTACACCCAATCTGAGTACCATATCGTCAATCAGCTCCGATCCATCGTCCTCCACGTCGAACCGATCCAGGTCCAGCTCATTCGTCGCTGACTTGCACTCACCCTCGTTGGCCTCCAGGAAATCATGCACAAGCACGGAAAGACATGGCAAGTCCCGGTCGCCATCGCCGGAATGTTCGCTCCCGCTGCTTCCGTAACTTAATCGCCGGAGATCAGCTCTGACAAGACGAGCCTTAGCCTCGTCGTCAAGAGGGTCTGTAACTCGCTTCTTTCTCGCAAAACCCACCATTGATTCGAGCTACAAAAAACAAACACAAACCCAACTCTGCAACAGAATAAAGGCAAATTCTTGGTACCCAGAAATGAATGATTTTTAAAGAATTGAATTGAGGTTAGACTCAGAGTCAACTTCACCCCGAATTCTGAAAACCGTGAAGGGTTAGGTGGTACTTATAAAGGAGACGACGACGACGATGATGATGATGGGTTTAGATTCAACGGAGCTTGGAGGAATTTTCTGGAGAATATTCGAGGGAGATAATTTGGGAAGAGCTTGAAAGATTAAAACTTATCACACACAGAGAAGTGTGGAATGGGTAAAGAGGGATATACGGGTTTTGATCCGATGGGGAGTTATATAGATGCCGGAGCATATGCGGGTGGTCACGTGTAGGACCGTGATTTCACCGTCTGTTGGTCAGAGAAAGGTCAGCCTGCACGAACACGCCACGTGGATGAACACATCCTCACCACATTATCGTTTGTTTATGAGCAACATATGTACACATAACATAGAAGAACAAACTCTTGGTACGATGAAATAAAATGTTAGGAAAATTCATATTCAATGGTCCCCAAAATTTACTAGAACTCACACTCACATAACTAATATCTTGAACACAACAAAATTATCAAGAGAGAATGAAAACGTTTTTTATATGGAAAATGGTATATAATAATAATAGTAAAAATTTCTTCGTCTTTGTTATAGTTTGATCTGAATAGATAAGTTAATAACGAATTAAAAAATAAGTCATGTTAGTTTCAGGTGTCATGGAAGGCTTGAGGAAGTGTATGAGGGGACATTTTGAAGAAAGACACTCATAAATTTAAGGCCTCCACATGCATATTAAGAACTAGTGATCAATAATTTATACCACTGACAAACTAGATTTCATATTAAGTATTTAATATAATAAAATAATCAATGTTACATTTTTAAAAGATGTAGGACCAATAGGATTAATCTAACGGAGTAGTTAGTCCCTCATAACAAGTGAATCAAGACCTGAAATCTTATTAAAAGAAGTTATCGCATGCAATTTCTAATAATATCTCGAATAAAATTATTTCTAATAGAAAGATATAGACACACACTTAATTAAAAAAACAAAGGCATAGGAACAAACTAGCATTACTATGTAAGGATCAAATGAAGTTATTGGATTTTAGATTTTGTATGAGTTTTTGCATTAAATTACCAGTACCAATATCATTCTAACTCTTCATTTATTATTTTATTTGTTTTAAAGCTAATCGAAATTTTTTTTTAAACAGATCAATTCACTTCACTATTTGTTATCTACCATTCTAACAACCAGTTGTATGATTTTCATTACACTGAAGAAGAGGATTCGATTATGGGGAGTGTCACTTTATTGTGGCTTCAGTCATGGCAATAGGGGTATCTCCATAGTTAAGCTAAAGCAACTTCTTATAGGGCTAATTCCCATGATAGTTAATGCTCTTTAGCCAGGGTGAGGTAGAGGCATGCATACTCTCCTACTTGATCTGTAAAGTCGTGGGATCATGAGTTAGATGTCATACCTTTAAATTGCGGGTAAATTACTCAACCATTCTCCTGAAAATTTATTGCCAAAAAAAAAAGTGATTGAAATGATAGGATGCAAATGGAATGACACGGGTGTCCGTGGAGGATAAGGAGTGGGGTCGTTTTGAGATAAGGGTTGCCGTTTAGTGATATGTTGCTAAGCCAAGTGGTTTATTTTTTTTAAAAAAAATAGTTTTTTTGTTGGCATAGTTTAACTTACCATAATATGATTTTTAAATTTTAATTTGATATAACTCAGTTTCTAAATTTTAACTAAAATTAACCTCTTAAAGCTTTTAACATTTAAATTTCATGAAATAAATAATTTATTTTTAAAACATAAAGAATAACATTTTAAATAATTAAACTATAAAGACAGAATGCATCGAATTAAAATTTATTTATTGAATTATAAATGTATCAAAATTATAGATAAAAATAATTTCCCTAATTGTTTCAAAACAAATATTTTATGTAGAGTAATTTTTTAATGAGATTCAAATAATGTTTAACTTAATTAGAGGTATTTTTTTCAACATAATAAATATTTATTGTCTATATGGCTCAAAGTCCAAACCTACCAGGTGATTTAGAAAAGAATTTCAAAACCACAACATTAATTAAGAAAGGTTAATATAATTTTTGGATTTTATTGGTTCTATTCAAATTAATTATTATTAGTGGATTGATATGGTATTGGAGTAAGTGAATCCATTGATGTGATTGATTAATTATAAATAAAAGAACAGTAATGTGAAGAGGAGAAGAAGGCCATAGGATTGTAGGCATTATCTTTTGTTGAAAAAAAGGCATTATCTTCTTTTATGAAAAGGAATATGCCAATAAGGATAATGATTGAGGGGGTTGCTTTAATTATTATACTGTCTAAAGTATGCTTCAAAATGGTGATTAAGGAAGCTGCTTAGGCCCTTATTTTATATTCACTTACCATAATGATGACAAATATAAAACAGAGACACTTAGCTGTCGAATTTCATTTCTAAGTTAAATATAATCTTGGATAAGAATAATATAAAGTACCCTTTTAAAATGGGATTTAAAAAATTGAAAAGCAGAAACTTGGGATGTTAACAACGGCCGAAAAACATCTTTCATCCAATTGTGCACGTAAGTTAAGATAAAAACATCTTAAATCCGTAAAAAAAATCTTGAATTCTGTAAATTCTTCTCAGAATCTTAAACTTATATCTCCCAATGGATTTCCAAATACACATTACTTACATAAGTTTAGAAATTTAATGCTTTTTTTTGTGAAAGAAATATTTCTTCTTGTTTTTTTTTTGTCTAAGTATGCTCCAATTGAAAGAAGTTCAAACTCAAGTAAGATTCATTTTAAACTTATTAACTTGGTTGTTTTGATATGACTTAAATATAAATTTCTATCTCTTGTATACTAATTCAAGCCTAAACATATTGCGAGTCAATAATTTCCCCCTGATAAATTAGACTTAAATAGGTTTATTTAAAAAGCAAATTTATGTATAAAAAAAAGCAAATTTAAAATTCTAAATTTTTAGTCAATAAGAAATAGGTTTATTTAAATAGGTTTATCTCTTGTATACTAACTCAAGTAATAAATTTAAAATTATATATTATAGAAAAAGGTCATAAACTAAAAAAACTTTCTATTATATTGAGCTATTCTTAGGTCAGATCAAATGAATATGGAGTTCGAGAGTGGTTGGACCTACAGAGAATTCACAAGTGAAGATGTTGAAACAATGTCATCATCATTTCTAATAAGCCACCAAGTTATGGAGTTATATAAACTTTTTATTTTTTGGTCAATGATATGTTTTATTCTATATTTCATATTTTAAAATTGAAAATTAGGAACACATTTATTAAATCAAAAAGATAAGAAAAAAATGCTCTATGGTAAAAAAAAATAAAAAATAAGGAGTTGCATGAATAATACTGCCTTTTCTTATTCAAAGAAATATTCTTAGTCCTCATTATTCATATAATCTATGAATAAATGAGTTATGTGCACAAATTAAAAGGTTCTGAGAAGTTTATTGTTAGTGGTTAAATATTCTGGACGTTATTTAAATATTTTCTCAGTGTTTGTTTGTTTGGACTAGTGATATGAAAAATAGATTTTTGATACAATAATTTTCTTGAATTATGATTTATAAAATTGACTTATAGCACTTGATTATTAGAAATCCCTTTGAATAATTTATGGCTAAACCAATATTTTAATTAACTCAAAAATAGATTTTAATATTAAGAGTAGTGTTCAGATTATTTTTAACAAAATAAAGTTTTTTTACATATAATTGATTATGTTAAATTCAATCCAATCATGCAGATGTCAAAATCATATTTTTGGAAAAAAAAAAAATCAGAACACTCTTATATTATATATACCAAATCCAATTATGAGCCTGAAATCAAACACTTATATTACTGTACGTTTCAAAATTAATTATGAAGCTAGGACCTCAGTTATCTCATTAGCTACCATGATCGAGTTCTAGATTTCATAATTGATTTTGATATATATAGAAAGTTTGGATTATTTTTCAAGAAAATCATTATTTTGGCTCTTATAATGAAAAGGACGAAGTTTAATGCAAACAAGTTAAATAACATAAGAGGACTTGGAATATCATATATATTTTAATTCAAGAAAATGAAATTGAAGAATCACTGGTGTAAGAGAGAGAGAGAGAGAGAGTGGAAGACAAGTGAAGTTTACATGAGAGGATTCGAATCATTCCTTTTGTTAATACTCTCCAAACTTATTAATTAATTCATTTTTAATATTACCCCAAAAGTTAATATTTTAGGAGATTAAAAAAATTAAATAAATTAGTTTAAAGTATTTATATTTATTATTTTTTTAAACTAATTTGTCTCATTTAAAAATTGATATGTAATTAAATAATATATATGAATAAATTTTTTAAAATAATATATTTAATTTTATTATTCTCTTAAAAAAGTCAGCTGATTTTTATATTAACATTTAAGAAGGTATTGAATTTTTTTTTTTTTTTTACATTTGGGCTAATTGATCCCTCTTGACTCTTGAGACAGCATATTCTCCAAATTTATGCGCTACTGTTCTGAGATTGTAGTTGGTCATCATTCTTATGTACCATTGCTTGTAGTTCCAAACGATTTATCAAATATCTAAATGTCATTCCAAAGACCACAAACGTTAACTTCACATGTTTTGAGGGGCCAGTGTCTCAGATTCTTAATTGAATGCAACAAAAAATGATATTTATGCTTTTTTGTGTGATAAGGCAGCAAATATTACTTCCGATCCTTAATATAGAATTAGTTGATTTTTTAGTATAATTAAAAAGTTAAATAAATTATTTAATTATAACATATATTATGATATTTGTATAGATATATTAAATTATATATCAGTTTATAAATTAGGCAAATTAATTTAAAAATGATAAATATATTAGTTAATTAGCTTCTTTAATTTTTATAAAAAGTCAACAAACTCTTTTATTAATGAACGGAGATAATCTATAAAATTATATTGGACCCCACCAATTCAAACTGAAGCGTTCCTTAACTTAAATGGGGCATTATCTTCTACATTTACAGGGACTTTAAGTCCAATATTTATGTCATGATCCAGAAAAATAACTCAATGTAATACTCCTCTGATCCTCAATGCAGATCTGATTGGAGAGTTTATTTTGATCTAAACATTGGATCGATTTCTATTTTTTTTTTATACTCCCTAAGAATAATAGAGAGAGAGGGAGAGGAAGAGGATAATTAATGTATAGAAATCAGTTTATGTATATGATCTTATTTCCAGAGACAATAATGATGCAGCATGAGAAGCTAGTCACAACTGAGATGCATAAAAAATCAGATATCACAAATTTTGGAATGAGAGTAATTAATTCCTTTTATAATAGTTCTTAAGGGCTAAATTGGATAATTATATGCAGTTTCTTTGTTACATCATCAAATTATTTCTCTTGTATGGTGTTATACTCTTGAGGTCTTTTATATTGTCTTTTGAAATCTTCATTTCTTTCTCAGTTGCTCTGAACCATCCAAAAAGGGTATTTTTGCTCATCCAATTTACCGGAGCTTTGCCTAAACTACATATCGATCTGACCTGCATTGTGCACTTGATTGTGTTGGGTGAGTTTCCCAACCAAGATTTTTGCATACAATAGGATCCAAATTCGAGACCCAACTTAAATGGAACTAAACCGCTTACCATTTAGACTAATCTCGTTAGTTCTTCACATAATCCTTGTTCACTCATCTATATCTTCTAGCTTCTATCATTCTTTGCTATCTCGTCATCCCAGACACTATTCTTACTGCATCCATCTGTTACAGGCCATCCCTTATTTTCTGTCATTTTTGTATTTGTGATTTTACCTTCCCTTTTTTTTTTTTTCGTTCCCCATGGATAATGATGATGGTTGGTTGGTGATTCTAATGGCCTCAAAAGTTTTAAATTTTATAAACAGCCATACTTCAAGCCAAAAGTTTACCAATATTTTTTTATTCGAGAAATTTAGTCTTAGATCCCAAATAAAAAAGTTATTTAAGGAATAATCTCATGGATAAAAATATTTAATGAGAGGTCCCATTGACAACATGAGGTGTTGGCAAAACAACGCATGATATTGTCAATACAAGGATCTCATGTTGTCAATTGGGACGTCTCATTAAATATTTTTCTCCATGGGACCATTCCTTAAATAACTTGTTTATTTGAGACCTAAGACTAAATTTCCTTTTTTATTTTCTAAAATATATGTTTTAGCTTGAAGATATGGGTTAACATGCATTCCAAAGGTTGCAGTGGCTATATATATATATATATATATTGCTTTCCCCCACTGACTTCTTTTCAATGTTTTCTGCCAGCTAAGATCCTCAGATCGCATATTTTGAAGGAGAGACTCTTAAAAGATCATCACTGTACAGCTCAATGTCCTCTGTCTAATATTGTGTTTTCTGTATTTTGCTTAGAGCAAAAACATAGCCCGTTGCTGTTTTTTATTTGAATAGAATCACAGGTGTTAACTAACTTCATGATGTAGATATCTTGAACTCTTGGTTCATAGTTTTTGAATGAAATTGGGTCTGTTTAGATAAATAGTGGGAGAAGTGAATTTTTTTTGTAAAAGTTATTTTGAAAAAGAATTCTAAGTGAAAGTTAAAAGTGCAATGTAATTTATTTTTGGATTAGCGTTGAAAAAGTTACTTTTTTGAAAAAGGAGAAAACGTTTGGATAAACATTAAAAAAGTGATTTTTTATGACAAATTAAGTAAAATGGCATGAGTCTCATTAAATGCCATATATCTAACCATATTTTTACACACTTTTTTCATAGATAATCTAGAGAGTTTGACACATTTCCTAGACTAATTAATGACAATTTGGTTCTTGAATTTGGTAAATCACAAGTCAGTTCATCACTGTTACTGTTGCGTTTTGGCCACTGATCAACCTAAATAAAAGACAATAGAGCAAACGGGTGCAGAGAGGCGAAAAACAAGAGAGGAAGCCCTGATTCATTTGTTTGGACCTCACATTTTCGAACGACACAGCAGCCGCCAATCCCTACTACTCCAGCTTCCATTCTTATCGCATCACGCCTTGACCTCTCGGAGCCACCACCACTGAGCACACGCCAATGGCACACCTCACCTCCAGGCCTCATTCATTCTTCTTCACCCACATCGCCACGCCTCCTGAGACGGAAGAAGCGGAAAACGCAAGAGACAACGGCTGGAGACGGGAACAAGAGATAGTGCGACGACCTTTGCCGCTGGAGACAGAGACATTGCACCAAAGCAGAGCATAAAATGGAGGCCGCAAAGGATTGGGTCGGGATTTTGGGAGTGATGGAGAAGAATGCAACTCAGCGGCAAGGATTTGAACTCCATAGTGATAAATGCCTCACCGTGTCCCCTCTTAGCTTTTGGCCATAAACTCCTTTGCACGCAGAAGTTCTTCAGTGAAGACACTAAACGAAACGCTCCAAATAGCCCAATCGTGCTTGGGCGGTAAAAGCCAGTTGGGCTGTTGATCCAAACACTCCCATTACTCATTTGAACAAGTAGCTTCTCAATTATCTGTCATAATTAGACATTGGAAGTTGGGAATTATGATGATGGAAATTCAATATGTTGTTGAGTTACCAAGGGTGTAATTAGGTGATTTTGAATGCTCATTTCTAAGATTTATAGTGAAAATGTTTTTATGGAATACCAAACTTTAGAATCCATTTCTACATTTCCATTTATTTTCTACCTCAATTTTATGAAAAACTATTAAGAAATTTATTATCAGGTCTCAAATAGAGAAATTAATAAATAAAATATTTAATAATTAGATCAGCTATTGGTGAAACATGATGATAATTTGATGGATATTTAAAATAATTTATTCTTTAATTTGGATTAATTGAGATATGACGGTAAATTCATTCCAACCTCATGCGTTCGGGATGGGATAGGAAGGGCTTTAGGTCAAACACTGGAATGAAATTCCGAAAAGGAGGGAGGGGCGAGTGATGCGACTTTAGTGTTTTCTTTCTTTGTTTTTTTTTTACCAGAGAACCTCATTACCTGTGTGTTTTTTCTCGGCTTCTGTCTTCGCTCTACGCGATCCCCAATTGTTTTCTGTTCTCTTGGAGTCGCCACTCAAACCCTAGCGAGCTCCGCAACTGGGCAAGTCGCTTACAGATCCATGGCCTTCAAGCACCTTCTATCTCTGGTTCGGCGCTCCCAACGACGTCGCCTCGCCCCTCTATCATCTTCATTCCAGACCGTTCGATCCTCATCATCTTCTCCGGCCGTCGCTACTCCTTCGGCCCCTCCTTCCCCTCCTCCTCCCAATGTCATGATCTACGATCGCCTCGCCG
>JANTPZ010095870.1:0-11458 GCA_025593235.1 Vachellia pachyceras | reverse complement strand
CTTGTAAATTATGGAACGGGTTTCGGTGCTTCTCGCGCGAGAAGCACCGCGTCCCTCTCCCCCTTTTATATATATTAATTATTATATATTATATATATTATTAATAATTAATATAATTATAATAATTAATATATTTAAAATATATTTATATAATATATTTATATATTTAATATTTTTAATTTATTCTATTTTATTTATTTTTTATGGATATGGACATCAGAATCTGGTGCTGGGGTTAGATCTTTTGGATCAGCAAGGCAGGCATAATCATCTTTTATCTTCTGCTTCTAGACATAATGATAACATTCCGTAAGAAGATATTAAAAAAATACTTGAGATACAATTCTATAGTGATTAATCATACAGCAATATCATCTTCAAATACCTTCCGCTTCCTCTGAAACTGTGAAATTTGCTCCTCATGGATAACTATCTGGTCAAATGGAATTAACATGCTGCCAATTTGTGTTGTAGGGTAAGCTCCAGTATGAAATTCAATAGGTTTACAGAAATGCCTGGAATAAATTATTGAATTTTTAAAAGGGAAAGGTTTGCAAATACAATTTTATTTATGAATTATTGAATTCTTAAAAGGGAAAGGTTTGCAGAAATGCCTGGAATGAAAAAGAAGTAATGGCTGAGATGACGACATGCATAAAAGCGAAAGGGAAAGGTTTGCAGGAATGCCTGAAATAAAAAGGAAGTAACGGCTGAGATAACTACATGAAATGGACGGTGGAGATGAATACATCGATTAGTGAACATTTTTTTAATTATTATAAAAATATTTAAAAATTCAATAATTTATAAATAAAAATAAATAAAATAGAATAAATTAAAAATATTAAATATATTTTAAATTTATTAATTATTATAATTACATTAATTATTAATAATATATATAAAATATATAATAATTAATATATATATATATATATAAAAGGGGGAGAGGGACGTGGTGCTTCTAACCGGTTCCGTAGGACTGGGTTTGTATAAAATAATATATGAAATTTAAAATTGAGATAGATCGTACCACTGATTAAACTACAAGCTTTCCTTCAAAAATCTATTGCCGTATTACGAACAAAATCTGACTGTTTGAGCCCCTGTAGAATCTCAGATCCTTCATCCTACATCTACCCCCACTCCACTCTTCTGAAACCCGCCTACACCATCGAGTTACTCCATTTGAAATTTTGAATAGATACTACCTCTAACAATTTCTTCTGAATTTGTATAAACTCTGCGATCTTTTGATTCGAACTTCTCTGAAATCCGCAACCCATATGCGCATTTGATCAGATCCAATCACTTTTTTCAATGGGCCAATCGAATTTGCCTTTTTCCAAGCGTAACCCACGTCAATGGCTGCTCTTGGACATTGTAACTGCGGGTTTCTTTGGGCTCATATTCATTTTCTTTGTCCTTGTCTTCACACCTCTCGGAGATTCGCTGGCCGCCTCCGGTCGCCAGACTAGACGCTTCTTTTATCAAACTCTGATCCACGGCAGCGCCACCGCCTCATTGCTGCCATCGAGGCCGGGGAGCAGCGAACTATTGAGGCATGTCCCCTGGATGCAGTGGACCGCATGCCGTGCGAGGACCCGAGGTTGAACAGTCACCTCAGCAGAGAAATGAATTACTACAGAGAGAGGCATTGCCCGCGGCCAGATGTTACGCCACTTTGCCTGATTCCCCCGCCTGAAGGCTACAAGATTCCAGTGCAGTGGCCGGAGAGCTTGCACAAGGTATAAGTATTAAACTGTTTGGATCCTCAGAAAATGCTGAAATGTCAAGTGAAATAAGAAGTGTGTGTAAGTCCAATTGTCCAAATAATGACAGGAAACTAGTAAAACAACAACAACAACAACACACACACACACACACACACACATCTAACCTGCTATTTAGATATTTGTGGCCTCTAAAGGTTTTCAATATGTTTCCGGAAATATAAGCATTATGGTGGGTGAATTAACAACTGAACAATTAATTTAAAATACACAATAACTTGGCTACACACAGTCTCTCACTGTGATATAAACTGCCATATCAGCTCAAAGTGCATTTCATGACCCTAACATATAAGTATAATTGGATAGGAACAAATGACGACAGAAAGAACTGAAAAGAAGAGAAGGGAGGGGTGTGGTAGGGCCAAGAAAACAGTGAAGAGATGGATAAAAGAATGGAAAGATTAGATGGAACAGAATTGAAGAAAGCGGCAGAAGGACAAAAATTGATGCGCAATAGAGTGGATTAATGAAGCGAATGAGCCATCTGAGGCTGCATGTGGTGAAGGGTTAGAATTAAAAAAAACCCTCTACTAAAGGGCACTAATCTATTTAGGCTCCATTCTGATTGCTTATGAGGCGTGGCAGTGATGACACTAATCATTTACTTCAAATGACATGTACAACGCCATAGATTTAATGACGTCCTAAGAGCTGTGGCATTGCATGAACACTACATGCCATGACTAAAAATGGCCTTCAGTACAATCTAAAAGTAATTCATTCACACTTGTTGATAGAGTGATATCTGTGTGGCATTTGTCTTAAATAACAAATTAGAAAGATCTGATTCTCTAGTGAGTCTGAGTAGCTGATCCTGAGATGTGATAAATTTATATTCCACTCTTAGTAACAAGTTTCTCTAACTTGAAAATTAAGAGGAATAAAAATGTAGATTACATTCGCCTCCTCTTTTATATCCAATGGGGATTTAATTTCAATTGGCATCTTATATTTTCTTAATTTGTAATTCACTGATTTAAAACCATTTCTACCTTTATGCAGATATGGCATAGCAATATGCCACATGACAAGATTGCAGATAGGAAAGGTCACCAGGGATGGATGAAACGCGAAGGCCAACACTTTATTTTCCCCGGTGGTGGTACAATGTTTCCAGATGGAGCCGTTCAGTATATTGAAAAACTTGGTCAGTACATCCCAATAAAAGGTCGTGTTCTGAGGACTGCTCTTGATATGGGGTGTGGGGTAGGAGCTCTTCTATTTCCTTTTGAACTTTTACTAGAACTTCTGTTTTTTATTCCTTTGGGCCAAAAGAACTTGTTATTGTTTAACATGTACGTATGTCTATCATTTTATAGGTTGCTAGTTTTGGAGGATATTTGCTAGATCAAGACATTTTAACTCTGTCCTTTGCTCCAAGAGATTCACACAAATCACAAATACAATTTGCTCTCGAAAGAGGAATACCAGCAATGGTTGCCATGCTTGGCACCCGCAGACTTCCATTTCCTGCATTTGCATTTGACTTGGTGCATTGTTCTCGGTGTTTAATTCCTTTTACAGCCTACAGTAATCTCTCCATTCCAGCTTACTTTTTTATGTCTTATAATATGCTAAACTATAGCCACTTCTCTGATGCGGAGTCTGCTGTGCAGATGCAACTTATTTTATTGAAGTGGATAGATTGCTTCGCCCTAGTGGATACTTAGTCATATCTGGTCCCCCAGTGCAGTGGCCTAAACAAGATAAAGAATGGTCAGACCTCCAGGCCGTGGCCAGATATTTGTGTTATGAGCTCATAGCTGTAGATGGTAACACAGTGATCTGGAAAAAGCCTGTAGGAAATTCAAGCATGCCCAACGAAAATGAATTTAGCCTTGAGTTATGTGACGACTCTGATGACCCAAGTTCCGCTTGGTAATTTGCATCAGATTTGCTAGTTTGAGTTCTTCTTCCTCTTATTTTTTATTCTCTTTTGTTATTTTCTTGTGAGTGATCTCCTGTATTAACCGGTCTGTTTTAAATTTGATTCAACCCATCATAATGTTGGCACTTGGGTGAACTTTATTTTGTTAAAAGATTACCTGTAATAGTTGTTTGGGATTACAAAATTTATTTTGCAGGTACTTCAAGTTGAAAAAGTGTGTCAGCAATACAGATTCTGTCAAAGGAGACTATGCTGTTGGGAGAATTCACAAGTGGCCAGCAAGGCTCACTGCAGCACCTCCAAGAGCCACAATCATGAAAAACAGTGCTGATGTGTTTGAGGCTGATTCCAGGAGGTGGGTAAGAAGGGTTGCTTACTATAAAAATTCTCTGAATATAAAGTTAGGCACTCCGGCTGTTCGCAATGTCATGGACATGAACGCATTCTTTGGAGGCTTTGCTGCAGCACTAACATCTGATCCGGTGTGGGTAATGAATGTTGTTCCACCTCGCAAACCATACACTCTTGATCTTATATTTGATAGAGGCCTCATTGGAGTCTATCATGATTGGTGAGTTATAGGTGAAAAATTTATGCATTGTTTATCGAAGAATTACGGAGTTTAGAAGTGCATTGTTATTCATTGACCACAAACAAGTAGGAGTTGAAATGGGGTGCTAGGGTGCAACATCCAAAATTCGAAGGAAATAGCTAATATGGATTTTATATATTTAAAAAAAATATGACGTCATAATAAAAGCCTAACAACCTGGCACAAATAAAACCTTTAATATATATGGGGCAAAAAAACCTTTAACATATTTTTATCTTATTGTAATACGATGATATGATGGTAAAAAGCTCAAGACGTTGTCTTCGACAATGAAAAACTAATAGTAAAAAAGGTTCTGAATGATGATAAAAATAAAAATGCTATAAATGTCAAATGCAATAAAGCACAATCTTTTCACATCTTCAGACTGACATTCTCCAATAATTGTGAAAATGACATGACTCATCATTCAAGCATGTAAACTAATGCAATCCAAGCTGATATGGCAAAATCAAGTTATTTTAAAATGCAAAAATTGCATACAAATATATGATATTCATCAAGTTGTGAACTCAAATATATCACAGCTTAATGTAATTTAACTATGGAGAATATAGTTGCAGAGCTCTTTCTATTTTCAAGTAGAAACACATAATGACGCATGAGAAGTTGATCAGACATTGACTATTTTTTTTTTGCAGATTTAGTTGGTGCTGTGTTGTATTATTGTTAACTACTTAATTGCTGCCTAGATTTTATATTTTCACTGTAAGACTGAATTTTGTGATTTCATATGATCTATGATCCGGAATCCGGGATTAGGCTTTCTGATCTGCACTATGTATCTGAATTTGACAACCATCTTAAATTTATATTTTACACAGAATGTTTAGCGTGCTGATATTTTGGGATATATCTATCCTCTTGTAAAGGAACCTATGTCACTTTTCCTTTTAATAATTTCCATCATAACATTATTTCTTTTATTTTTGGCTAAAAAAAATTATTTCTTTTATTTAAAGATAACCAATTCTGCGATTTAAAGCTGATGAATTCTGACATTCATTTTTCCAAGAGAAGAATAACATGGGAGTGATTAGTGTGATTTATAAAATCCTCAGCATCAAAAGAGTCAGAAGTTTCTATAAATCTTGATTAAATTAAAACCATTTTGCTTAACCTCCAACATGTTTTTGACTTTTAGCCAGGATCCTGGTTCAAGTTTTTTTAACTGAGTTAAGTGCATTTGATGAACTGTTACAACTTGCGTTAGAGGATTTTTTGTGGATCTAATTTGTAAGGATACCATTCCAGGTGTGAGCCTTTCTCAACATATCCTCGTTCTTACGACCTGATCCATGTTGCAAGTATTGAGTCACTCATAAAAGATCCAGCTTCTGGCAATAACAGGTACGGGCCTGTAACTTTCGACACTAATGATAAAATGTTGATCTGGACTCTGGATGCTCATTGGTCCACTCTGAAAGATTTAAGTAACTTAGCGACTAATTATTTTTATGTTGAGCCATCTAGTCTGCCATTGTCCTGCAGTGAAAGTTGCAAAAGCTACTTCTGCGCGGCCCCAACATGATTTTCATTTGTTATCATCATTTGTTCTGAATAATGGGCAATATCACTTAAATTATTTAATGGCTTCTTTACAGTTGCAGTATTGTTGACATGCTGGTGGAAATAGACCGGATGCTGCGGCCGGAAGGAACCGTGGTAGTGAGGGATAGACCAGATGTAATCCAGGAAGTTGCTCATGTTGCCAACGCAGTACGTTGGAAGCCGACAATACACGATCAAGAACCTGAATCACATGGAGGCGAAAAAATGCTTGTTGCGACCAAGAGACTCTGGACAGTTTGAATCTCACCCCACTGACACAACTTTGTAAGTTATGTAAATTTTCTTCCTTTTTCCTCTCTCTCTCTCTCTCTCTCTCTCTATGGTGGAAGAATTGAAAGAGATTATGTCATTTCAATGCATTTAAGATATGAAGGTGGTGAAGAGAAGACCTTGAGCAGATTTTTCTATAGGAAGGGCGGCAAGCTGATGCTAGTTCATCAAATTGTAATTCGGTCATTTTTTATAAAAAAAAAAAGGATCGTCATTGATTGTTGTCAACTGCAATTTTGGTGCTCGTAAGTTTTTTTTTAAAGTTTTTATTCTTAATGCTGGCAATTCTCAATTGATGCTTTGAGTGCAATTCGAGACTAGGATTTGACTTGAATTTAGGCAATTTTGGTTCTCAAATCTGTGATGCAGGCAATTCACATGGGTGTTACAAGAGGATATTCCAAAGATGAAAGAGAATATAAATAAATCTTAATAATTAAGTAGAGGAGATTACATTTATTTAAACCAAGTCTTAGTCTAAATCAAATTTAAAAGATAATTCTCATAAAACATGAAATCTTGATAATCTGAGACAACATTAAATCAATCCAAGATTATCGGGCCTCCTATTTTTGTGGGAACTGGGAACATGCTGATTCAATGGTTTCCGTTTCCATGGGGGAGGAGGTTGTTTTCAAGAGCTTATGTTGGTGTTTTGCACGTTATTAATACACATTAGTTGAAAATTAGACGAGCCGTTGGTTGCCATTTCACTTTATCTATTTCGCGCTCTTCAAAACCTCCCTCCCTGTGGAGACAAAACAGGAGCAAAATTCCCCATAAAGTTCAACTGCACAAGCCTGGCAATATTCGTCATTACCAAAATGCACTCCAAATCCTGAACTTCATTGATCAAAATTACAACAAAACATTGTCCTAGATAGGATTGGTTAGGTAAATCACGTGATGTTATTGTGTTTTATTGTAAATAAAATACTTGGATATATTATTAATTAAAAGATTTTTCTATACAAATTCAACAAGTGTGCGCTTTGGTCTTTATTAACATCTTTTAAGATGATTTCATATTGCTTGATCTATCCTCTTCACTGGTCATTCAATATCTTTATCTGAACATGCCTGAACTACCTCAAACAATTTTCTACAATTTTCTCCTCAATAGATGCATCTTCAGCAGATCCATATATTTGATCATTACGAATATTATTCTTTATAGTGTGGTCACACATTTATTTTAGTATCCTTATCTCGATTACCTTATTTTATGCTCATTTGTTTCTTTAAAGTCCAACATTCACTATCTTATAACATTAATGACTTTATAGTAATGCGATAAAACTTTCCTCTTATTTTATTATATACTTTTAAATTACAAATAATTCCAATAGCTTGTCTCAATTTACAACTATATAACTTGAATTATACGATTAACATAACAATTAATTTCATCGTCTTTTTGTATAATTGATCGCATATATCTAAACTTTTCCAATTGTGAAATGATTTGATCTTTCAATGTCACCTCCAAATCATTTCTAACTTATTTCTTATTAAAATTACAATGCACATATTTTGCCTTACTCCTATTTGAATAAAAGTACTTTGACTCTAACGTCTGTTTTCAAATATCAAATTTCAAGTTGATCTCTTTCCTTGATTAGGCTAAAAAAACTATATCATTAGCAATACAACGTACACTTGGGGATCTTTTCTTTAATAAGTTTAATTAGAACGTCTAAATTTATATTAAATAAATAAGGATTTTAAGATGATCATTGAGGTGGATTAATCTTTATAGAAAAGTCACCTAATGTCCAATCATTGTAACACTAGTTATTACCCATCGTATATGTTTGTGACACCGTTTTTCTTTCCAAAGCTTTCCAAATTCCAAAGAACATCTACTGACACATGGTCATGAGCTTTTTTCAGATAAATGAAAACCACAAACAAATCTTTTCAATTGCTTCTATACTTTTCCATTAACCCCAATTTCTTGGATGTGAACCTTTCTGACATAAACCCAAATTGAATTTAATTCTAACAGATACAACTCTCTCATCTCAACCTATGCTCAATCAACCTTTTCCATAATTTCATTGTATGACTCGTACTTTTAATGTGTGTAGTTTGCACAATTTTAAATTTATCCTTTATTCTGAATCAAAATTAATAACTGATAATTTTTTTATATTTTTCATTTAAAGTATTTTGAGGCATCTCGCATTTATAAAATACTTTTTTATTTGCCATTAACTCATTGCTAAAGGAATTTGAACTCAATAAACATGCTGAAAAATTGAGGAACTCTTCCTAAATAACAATGATACTTGCCTTTAGAATTCAAGAGCCTGATGACTAAAAGTTCTTTACACTAGATAAAATAAAAAATATTCAAAAGCCTAATAAATACATATATAGACATGCACAAGGCTGACCACGATATCTGGAAAGGGAAGGAAGTAATAAAGAAAAGCGGGGAAAGAAATGATTTACATCCTGAGCATCCGTCATGCCACCTAGAATTTGTGTCCAAAAAGCTAACTCATCTTTCTACTTGGGAGTTGGAACATAGGGCTCGAAGAGTTTAACACATGGATTTGAATCGTATTGAAGGATATCAGCGGCACGTTCAAACTCTTCTCTGAGAACTTTGATGCTGGATTTGTCTACAACTCGACCCAGATCATGAGATAATTCAAAAGGATCTTCTATGCATATTAAATGTCGATCGTTACCTATCCTTCTCGTCCAATCTTTTTCTCGCTTACTACGGCCGAAAACAAAATACACCAAAGTAAGTTTGATGATATAAAGTCTTTCCCAATCCCAAGTTTTGATTTTTGAACAAGCAATAACTTCCCACAAAATGGTTTATATCAAGAAAACATTTACAAGTCCTAACAAAAGGCAGAAGGGTACGATCATATATACAAGAGATCGGCCTTTTGACCCTTCAAAGTCATCATACCAAAATTGTACTGGGAAGCCAGAGCTCAGCCGCAGGAACCCAAAGTCGTTTCACAACCAAAAAAACAGCTTGGTTTTTGAAAAATGTAGGGACTTTTCTTTTCTTTTCTTCTTTAATATTCTTTTTCCATAAGAGATGTAACTTTTTCAGTACCAGCGAAGTTAAATAAAGGCTACAGCTGAGAAAGAAATATTTAAAAACAGTCAACAAAAACAACACCCAACCCTGCTCTTACCTGATTATGTTTCCTGTACGTACAGATATAACAGAGTCGGCATAATCATGACAGTATGCCCAGTAGAAGAAAAATCCCCACACTAGGTGAGCAATCGATTCCTTGTTATGACGTCCAAAATCACGTAGTTTTTCAACCTCATCAAAGAAACCACATTTAATATCATCCACAGTCACAGAGTATGTGGTCTTCATCTCCTACATAGAAGATAGACAATTAGAAAAAAAAAAACAAATACAATGGATTACAGAAATAGCTATGAGAGGCACAAAGTATATGTAACCGATATTTATAGCATGTTTCTAAGGAAAGAGTGGAAGCGATGATCTGTTTATAAACCGTAAGTATATTATACTTTACAACGAACAATTACTTCCCATGCTTATGTAAAAATAAAAGGGAGAATTACTATCAAGTGAAATTAATTATTTTCTCAGTCCTATTCACAGGTCAAACTTAATCAAATTTACAAGTGACTGTGACAGGAAATTATGGGCAATTAATTTTCTTATTTGGGACTTATAGTTAATTCTCCCAAAATAAAACCACACGGCTGAGTGCAGACTTCATTGTGCTAACAATCTAGTTGAGAACATGATCCTAACCAATAGACAAACAGATCCATGTGACAATTTACCACATAAAAAATTTTTTAGCCATTCCCTATCTCAAACTTCAAACCATATTTGGATAATGACATTTATTCACCGCCTACTTTGCTTTAAGCAATTCAGACCAATGACATTTATTCCAACTTGCACATATATTCCTAAAATTATTATTCAATATCTGACTCTTATCAATATCCAACCAGATATGGTGATAAGTGTTTATTCATATTTGACATTTCATATTTTTTGACATAGAATATTAAATTAATGGCCAAGGTTGTGGTGAAACTGGAGCTATAGATGGCACGAGTGTCATGCTCCAGGAGCCATCTCTGGACCGTTGAATTGAAACTGAACAAACAGGAAATCTTTATTTGGATGTTTTTATCCCCTAAACTTGAGAGTCAGACGCAGATTCAACCCAACAGTCCAAGCAATGCCACCTACAATGTTGCATACGTAAAACTTGAAGTACAAGGTGCCCCATAGTTCGAGCAGGATAGCCACTAAGGAGCACATCTGCTTTATTATTAGCAGTTTATCACATGCTAAAATAACTAGTTTCCAAAAGCATGATTCATTCGACATGAATTCAGAATATAGTATAAAGAAAACCATCAAAACATTTAATGGATTCAGATTAAAAAGTGATAATAGGGGGAAGACCTTTTTGTAATACTTAATGTACATTACTTCAATAAAACTAAAAGAAAAAAACCCATCACTTTTTTCAAACATGATTTATTTCAATATTTTAACTAGAATATGCAGTCAACTGTGAGGGCTCTTGATTTTAAATTGCTCTAAGTCGGAATATTAGTTACATTACACAAAATAACATAACTCTGATTTAGTTGGTCCACGTCTGAAGTGACCATGAGAAATCAAAGTAACAGATTTATATGATGTATTATGTAGTATGTATCCATGAAGCATCTCAAAATCAGATCATAATTTCTGTTAACAAAAAGTCTGTGTTATTCCACATGATAACATCAACTTCAACGACACCTGTGAATAAATGACTGTCTAGGGACCAAGATCCATCCTCGATAGATCATTTGCCTTTACATTATTTATCTCTTTTACAAGCACTGGTCCACCAATCACTTTGCTAAACTTAAAGAGCCTTAATCGTGGCTACTCCCTAATATGTAAGTAGAACATATAAAGACTTTTGTATCAAGGCTAGACCCTGACAGATCTGGTGTATGGCAACAAAAATCAAAAGAACATACCTGCAAGCATGGAAGGATAGCAGGTCTCCTCATTTGTAAAAAATGAATGCACATTAAAACATACCTGAAAATTTCCAAAATTTTGCATCACTTTGTATGCACTTCATTTATTAACTCATATCATTAACCATCTTCGTCTCTATATTTGCAAAGCAACTTAAACTAAATTAGATAAAGGTCAAGCAGGAAATTTTAGGGCCTAGTACAAGAATAGGATAAAAAACTACTTACGCATAGCTGGATAAGGTCCCTTGGTAAGTTTCATTAACTCCTCTTGACTTGGCCCAATGTTTGATGATAAAA
>JANTPZ010095869.1:0-12629 GCA_025593235.1 Vachellia pachyceras | reverse complement strand
GAGATTTTGCTTTTGTTTGTTTGTGCGTGCATGTCAGCCTCACTTTTCCTTCAATTAATTTGTTTTTGTTCCTTTTTACTGATGCAAATTAATCTCCCGCTGTCACTTTTGACTTTAATTGATTCAATCAAGGCTTCAATGTGCTGACAAGTCCGCAATAAAAAGATTGACCCCTGCACCAGAAACAAAAAAGGGAAGGTAAGTTTATAGACTATAATTCCCATGAACATTGCATTTGGACCTCGGGTGTTGAGTAAATGATTATAACCTCAATCACATTCCTTCCCAATTTTAACGCCAATCAGACCTCCCATTTTTCTGAAAAAAAAAAACTCGACCTACTGGCTGTAACTTAGTGGGGCGAAAACATTTCCGAACTTGGTCAAGTTCCAAATCTCTAGCTAAAATCAACGAAAAGATACAGAGCGTAGAAAATCATATTGTGGCACCAAAATGGCAGGAATGATTAACAAACTCTTTGATCCCTTTTCAGTCTCTGCTGTGATTGAAATTTGTTCGTGCATACAACATTCAACGATATTCTCATCGATGAGATAGGACTTGCGTATGATCAAAGTTGGTAAATTTCTCCGTGAATAATTTATATTTACGTTGCTGATGGATATCAAACGTATCTGCACGTTCATACAGAACTCCAACAAGATCAGTACACTAATATACATAAAATGAACGAATTTGGCGAGTTACTTAATTTTATGGCTGTTCAGCATGGATGGATGTAATTCCAAATCAGTAGCTACTACATCACTAAGTAAACGTGTTGTAATTCGTTCTTGAATGGTGACGTCATTGCTGAGGAATGGGGATGGAGGGGGCTGTGTGGTGGGCCTAATTAATTGAGGTTTGGCGAGTGTCCTTTCTTGCATACGTTATGTGTGGAACAATGTCTGTAATCTCTAGAATTTACGGGGTAATGAGTAGGGTGGTCATTAAAATAATAAAATCTGTGTATAAAAAAATAAAATAAAATCTCTTTGGTTAATTTAGATAATTCAGATCTGTTTTTTTTACTTTTTGTTTATATGAAAAACTTATTTCAATTTATATGAAATTTAAAATAAAATTAATCTTTTAATTACCATATTTTTAAATAATAATTTTTATAAAAAAATTAAATTTAAACCGTCCAAAATTAAATATGGTTGATATGATTTAATGTGTCCGTTTTGAAACACGGTAGAGAAGTACTGTTATATAAGTCGAGGTAAATAGGTCTGTTCGGGAAAGCGGTAGACAGGTACTTTTACGCAAGGCTGGGTAAATATGTGGAGGAGATTGTCTCGTTACTGTTGAACGTACTTTTGAATGAGAGTTAAGTGTTTCCAAATAAGCACAATATGTGAAGGAGATTATCTCTTTTTATAAAAAAAACACGTGTTTGACTTTTTTTTAACACTTTACCAAACAAACTCGTTACTTTAAACGCTAATCCTTAATTCATTTATGCATGTCTCGCTACATCAGTGTATTGGCCTCTACCTTTTCTTTTTTTTTTTTCCTTTTAAGAGTGTTAATCGCTCCGTTCTTGGAACAAGGGTCCCTTCGGTGTCCACGTCTCATTAAATGAATCAAGTAAGTTGAAATAAAGTCTGCTTTTTTTTTTTTTTAAAGGAAGAAAAACCTTTGAAATATTGTTTCGAAAGGTCAAATCTTGTAAACAGCACCCACGTATATATCATTGTAAGTCTCAGATTCACCTAGATGTCGGGAAATAGAGGCTAGCTTTTGCAAATTAAACCATTGAATCCCATGAATCACAGTGATTCAGATAGAACGTTTTAAATGTTTCAGCTTAAGCTTTCTTTATTAAATTCACCAATAAAAAATTTAAAACGTGAAAATAATCCCAATTTTAAAAAATTATATTTATTCATTAAGCTTAAAATTTACAAGATTGGATCTATATGAATTTTTCCCCTTTTTATATTACAAAGGCAATCTTAGCACAATTATAAATAAAATAAAAGGTTCTGCATCACCGAGCAGATATACAACTTATTTTTAAGGAATATTTCTAAACTTCTAGAAAATATACTTCACCGTAGAGTTAGTAAAATGACTCGATCCACCTATCAACTCGTGGGTTAGGGCGGGCTCAAGTTGGAAAAATCCCTACCAGTCAAGGTGGATTGTGAAGGCTAGTTTATATTTTTTAAAAACTAATTTTTATATTAAATTTTATAATATGTTATATCGTCATGAATCATAGAATACATAATTATTTATATTTATTTTAATCTTATTGTTATTTATGTATCAAAAATAAAATAATTTTAAAAATGTTTGAAACTAAAATACGTAAAATTTATAAAAGATATTATAATTGCTAAATAATATATGAAAATTTATTCCAAATATGATTTCTTAAAGTCAATTGACTTCATGTTAATTATTTTTGTAAATACTTATATGTTTATTAAATTTTTTTGCCAATTTGTATTAAAAATAAAAAAAAAGTGGCCCGTTTTATACTCGATCTTACCATTGCGTCACCAGATCCATTATATTATTTACGGACCAAATAGTGAGCATAAAAGATGATATACGTCATGAATCTTAACTTGCTAATTCCCATAAATCATGTGTCAAACATATGTGACTGAGGCTGGCAAGGTGCACGAGTTGCAATCTCGCAAATTTTAGTGATTTTTTTATTATCTTGGTGGTGGGTTTTGGTAATTGAACTCTTAAATTATGGATAAAGCATTTGTGGGTTATACAAAATTCAATTTGGGCCTTGGTTATGTGACAAATGGTGAAGCTGAGGTTATATATCGGGCCTTGTTTTTTCTCAAATGGAGAGGGCCACATTCTTGAAAGCCCGTTTAAAGCCAGCTCGGTTTTGGGCCCGTTTATATTCGGCCCATTATAATTAACGGTACCCTCTCTCCAAGGAACATTTACAATACTCCATCCAAGTCCAATTTTTTATTAAAGAAATGGGGATGGTCCTTATTATAAGCAAGATTTAATGTTTTTTTATTTTTATCCATAACCAATCATATTTAATCCCATCTTATCTCTCTCTCTCTCTCTCTCAATTATTCTTTTGTCTTTTTTGTTCCTTTTCACTCATCTTCTCTTTAATGCATTACCTTCACAAATAAGGGTGTTTTAAAAAAAATACGTTAATTTTTTACATGTATACCGTGTTTAACAAATCTGAACCAAGTTTTTCCCATATACACATTGAAATATTGAATGAACAAATGATTAAATAAGAAGCGATGGTAACAGAATTTCTCATTTTATTTTTTGTAATTTTAGTGGAAAATTCATTGATAGCAAAACCATCCAGTGATAGCAAAGGCATGGATGGAATTTTCCCACAACATTCAACAGTTGAAACTTGTAGCCTTGATTTTGGCCATGGGACTTTGCTTCACATAAGCAAACCCTTCATCACATTTTGGAAGATTGACATCACAGAAAGCCACCTCAATATCTAGCTGGCTAACTCTGCTATATGATCCCACCACAAAAGGATTCAGCATCAACAGTAAAGAAACCCTGAAACCAACTTCTTAGGCCTTATATACAATATATACAGAGATTACAACAACAGTTTTGGATGGCTCAAGCTCTTCCTGGTGTTTTTGGATCATGACGGTTGTTCGCTCCTGTCCCTGGATAGTCTGTACTCTCCAAATCCATCCTTCCCTCTATCTCCTCCTCTTCATTATTCCTCAAATCCCCCAGACGACCCTGCAAATTTTTCAACACGTCACCTTACATATACTTACACGTATGTATTCTCAATTCCGGGACTCTGACGTACTGAAGAACAAAGAGTGAATGAGATCCACGAGTCCTAAGTTAACGACAGAACCTGATCAACCGACGCTGTCTGTGTCGAGAGTCCTGGCAATTCTTCGCCGTTTGACAAGAGGCTTCCTGTGCAGCATCAAAATGAATATATGATGTCAAAGTTCAATTAGTAACTAATTAAAGAATTGAGTCTCGCAAATGAAAGCTATATATTCTTACTGCTTGCCGGGACGGCAACAGACGAGATCACGAATGAAAAACCCAGAAAAAGTACGAGCAGTTGCAGCGGAGATTTGCGCAACATGTTGAACTGCAAGAAAAGAGATTTTGAGATAGGCTAATTGATGATGATAAGGCAAAGCGTGCCGAGACGGTGCTTATATAGGAAAAATATCTGACACACAATCTAACTCATCCACAGCACTAGTGTTAGTGCTCCAAGTCAACCTTCAACCTTCAAATGTTCATCATTTCTCTCTTCTAAAACCCACATATATGTAAATTTCATCCTTCCTTCGCCACAAGGAAGAGAAACGGCTACAAAGCGTCCACATGTGTCATTAGGTGTCACCAAAGGGACCAATTTTGAAACTAGCGCTCCCATCAAATTTAACACATGCATGTAGCTTACGTGAGTAAATTATCTATATTTTGAATAAAGGAAGACCCATTTTGGCCATGATTAATAATGAAGTTAGGGACAAGCTCTGGTTACAGGAGTCCTGCTCATCACCATATAATTGGAGGCATTTGATTAGATAGAAATCTGACTAGTGTGATTAATTAACACCTGATAGCCGGAATGAGCGACAGTTTAGGAAATCAATCAAGGCCAGACACCGGATAAAACCCCATAATTGAGCAACTCTTGTCTTGTTCAAAGATGGAAGGAACATTAATGTGTTGGTGTGATAATGGATGGGACGGCAAGAGTAAGAAGCAGGAAAGAGGTAGAAGCCAGAGGAGGTAGGCGATTGGTGGGAGAGCCAACACGTCAAGATGATGGTGAGAGCTGTGGGACAATGGGCGGTGGACCTCTATGCAGCACATATCACGTAACATAAAATCCTCTCTCCCAATGATTTCATGTGTTTGAGTGTGATCTTGACAGCCACAAGCCACTCCAACTTGGTCCAAAACCCTCAATGCAAACAAAACACGTTATTTATAGTAGTATCTGCCAGTTTGGCCCAAGGAAGAGAAAGTTTCCCAGGCCTGTTCTTCACACTATGGAAATTGGGCCTATGAAGAAAGCATAATAAGTCTGAAATTCTTGAAGTCGCTCATAAACCCAAATTCAAGGGAAAATCCTAGTAAAATAGCTTTTGAATATCTGAAATCTCATATGATGTCATGAATAAAGGAAATGATAGGTTGATGTTAGTCTGAAATTTGGAATTTCAGAATTTAAGGGAAAAGACTAAACTACCCCTAAGAAATTTTAAAAAAGGAAAATGGACAAAATCTCTCCTGCTCTCTTCTTGTAACTTTGCCAACCACCTTCGGAAACTCTTACCCCAATAACTGTGGTTAAAGTTTGTCCTAAGAAATCATTTGAGAGATCTGCAGAAAGCGTTCGCTGAAGCCATCGTCTCCATTGAAGCTTGGTGGAGTGGATTCGTGGTTGCTGTAGCTTTAAGCGAGGTATGTCGTTGCCATCAAGCGTTTTGGCTGATTGAGTTTGGTAAGTTGGTTTTGTGGTATTTATATTGTGTTTGGCCATAATGGATTGATTGATTGGAGGGAAATTGACGGTGCCAAAAATAAATTAGAATTGATTGGCTATAACAGATCATGACAGGAAAATGGGAAGACGGTTGGGGTGATTAGGTAGGTGTATGTTTGAGGTGAAACAGAAAGGGTAGATAAAATGTATAGTCAATAGCATACTTCTAGTTGTCAAAACATAACTAAAGTAGTAAATAGAGAAAGTGTGTATCTTGTGTTCATTCTATAAAATGAGGGGAAAAAAATTATTGATGGGTAACTAACATCTTGATGAATTTTATTCAGGTTAGCATGTTCAACTCATTCGAAGGCACTTATGTGTTTTTTCCATGTAGGTGGGAAGTTTGTACATAATGTTAACAGTGAAAGTAGATATAATGGTGGGAGTGTGAGGGTAAAATTGATAGAGGAGGGGATAAAGATGCAAGATTTGAGGGTAAAGATAGGAGAGCGGTTTGGTATATATAAATGACTTGGGGGTAATGACAGGAGAGCGGTTTGGCATATATAAATGACTTGGGGGTTGTGATTCTTCTTAATTTTTTGGGTGAATGTTTGAGGTATATATGTTATACTCTTGTAAGTAATACATTTTTTTGTTGGCAATGATAAAAAACATATTAGATGAATGTAAAATCTTAATGTTCACTTATCACTTGAAAATATGTAATATTGTTATCATGTAGATAGTGATGTTTTGTCAGTGCCATTAGTAAAGTTTTAAAATTTCATTGCTAATATTCTTAATAAAGATAAGTAATGTTTACAGTGTAATGTGCAGTTGGTTGTTTTGCATGGTGGATAGATATTGAATGTTACTTGAAATATATTGCTTACTCATGAGCTGTTGGTATGTACCATTTATTTATAAAAATTGCTTTATGTACTTGATTTGTAGATATTATTAAAAGCATAAGATAAGTTGTCAACGTCATCAATGAAGTTGCAAATTTTATTCTCTTTGATAGAATTGTCAATACACTACAAAATGTTATTAACTAACTCAACCGATCAACGTGGACATTAAAGTGGACAAATCATTAAAAGCATAAGAAAACTTATAATTTATTTTAAAAGAGTTGTCAATACGTCAGAAAATGTTATCCAACACAAGTTAAATAACATAAGCACTTAAGTGGACATCTTGTCAAAAGTACACAATAAGTTGTCATTCCCTTTAATAGAGTTGTCAATACGCTATAAATGTTATTAACAAACTCAATGAAATAGTATAGATACCCAAGTAAAGACATCAAAAGTATAAAATAACCTATCATTTCGTTTAACAAATTTGTAAATAAACTACAAAAAGTTATTAATCAACGTAACAGATTAACATATATACCCAAGCGGATAAGTTGTCAAAAGCATAAGACAATTTGTCATTTATTTTAAAAGAGCTCTCAATACTCTAAAAAATGTTGTTATCCAACCTAGGTTAAACAACACCAGCACTTAAGTAGAGATGTTGTCAAAATCATAAGATAAGTTGTTATTATGTTAAAAGAGTTGTTAATATGTTAAAAACATTGTTAACAATTTCAATAGAGTAACATAAACACTTAAGTGGAGATGTTAAAAACATAGAATAACTTGTCATTTCGTTTAATAGAGTTGTAATAAGGTATAATTGTTATTAAACCTAATTGTGAAACTGCATAGACATCCAAGTGGACATGTAAGCATGGGAAAAGGCCAAGCGGTCTGTCAGGGGCCTGGGCCTAGGCCTGCAAAAGCCTGTCACAGGCCAGGCTTTTACCTGTTTTGCCTGACAGGGCGACCTGTTTATTTATTTATTTTTTTAAACATTTTATATTACATAACATGGTTGGAAGCGTGGAAATATGTTACTTAGGTGCTTTGTTCGTGACTTGTCCTCCGCTTGCTGCTTGTCCGTCTCTGCTTCAAGAATCTGTGCTTCTCGTCGAGTCGTCGCTCGTCGCTGAAGCTCGACTTTGTTCCTTCTCCGTCGCTAACGTTCACGTCATCAAAACTCGGAAGGTCAACTTTATTCCTTCGATGGTCTATATTTTTATCGCCATTGCTTGGTTGCTTGCCTGTGCTTGTTTGCCTTAGACCCCATTCCGCCTCTGCTTCCAAAATCCAGTGCGTCTCTTCGTTCGTATTCTTAGTACCATCAACCGTGAGCTTTTGAAGCCCTCGGCATCCGTCGCTCTCCACCACCACTCTAATGCCCTTGTGGATGTCTTGCCGCCTGAGGCCGACTCTAGCATCTCGCTCTTGAGTCAGTCTGAGAAGCCTGATGTCACTTATAATGTAAGTTCAATCACTGCATCGTAATTGATGTTTGATTAAATATGTTGCTCGAAAAGTGAATTCTAGGGTTTCATTATAACTTGGAGTTAGTTTCTTTATTGCAATTCAAAGCATTCAAAAGAACGAAAGAGAACAGAATTTCAGTTACCATTTCATCAGTGTTCATTGCAGCGCAAATGAAAAAGTTGATTCTCCAACGTTCTGCCATGTAATGATCATTTGCAGAGTTTGAATTAGCGTCAATCTGGTGCTATAGTAACGTTTGATTGGAATTTGTTGTGTAAAAGGCGAATTGTAGTTTTTTTGGTAAATTGAATCAGTCGTTTATTTTTATTCAAACCTTTATTTGGAGCAGAAAAAGATTTTCAGTTACCGTGTGATTAGCATTTGTTGAAACCATATGAAAAATTAGGATTTTGGGCATTCTGCTGCATAACTATCACTCCCAAAATGTGAATTGGTGTCGATCCTGGAGAGATTGTGATCGAACCATATTTTTATATACTTTTTCATTGATAATCTGGGGATTTTGGCACATTTAATGGATTAAAAATACATGATTAAGCACTAATTTGAAATAAGAACATTTGCTTTGGATTAAATTAAATTTAGGGCAAAATGTTCTTAAATTTACAATTTATTTATGCAATTGTTTTCATGAATTTTTGATATTATTTTGTGTTTAATTCTTGTACCAAATTAATTTTAATACTTGGATAATTGGGCTTGATTCAAATTGATGGTCCAAAAGAGAAGTTGAGAACCCTAAATTCAAATCCCCTCTGCCACAAAGAAAGGGACGCCGCCATTCCACTCCTGATTCCACAAACCATCCGCAGATCCATTCCTATTAATTCACACCACTAGAAGACGAAAAACGGGGCCACGATTTCTCCTTTAATTTAGGATTCCTCTCAGCACGTAGAGATTGATTTTTTTGGGGGCATACACACAAGCCATTATTATTATTATTATTATTCTTCCCTCAGCAAGGAGAGAACGGAGAAGCACAAGCCACAACAGTTCCAGATCTTCAATAACAAACCAACTGCCACTTCAATCTTTGATTGATCCACTCTTTACGGAATCCATTAACGAGATACGGAGCGAATCTTCTCGTTTGAATTCACTGGACCCACTCCTATATATATCCATTATTCCTCTCAGCATAAACACAATTCCTGGAGCACGCAGCGTCGGCCTAGGGAGGAGATCTCATTCACCCATCACACCAATTCCAGTCCTTAACCCACACACGCCACACCTCAAGGAGAGATACGCCCCTGGTTCATCAGCTCTCTCCTTTGACCACACGCACGACGACGCTTGAGCTCTCTCCCTCCACCAATTCTCTGCTCCATCTCCAGTCCACACAAGCCACCTTTGCTCCAGCTTCCATTCTTCTCCAGCCACTCCACTGTTCGTTCCTCCACACAACCACCTAGGTGAAGGCAGAATTCCACACAAGCACGCACACAGGGAGGCAGAAGCCGAAAAACTGAGACTCCACTTCGCCATTCCTCCATAGTTGCCATCTCCACCCAACCACGCTCGACCACAGACACGCCGCTGCTCTGATCCCATCTCCCTCAACCACGCACGACGCGAAACCACACCAGCCTCCAAATTTCACACACGCCGACGAGAGACAGCAGTGACGGTCATCGTCGCTGAGAGTGAGAACGCAACAGAGATCGAGCAGAGACCACAACTGACCACGCACAGCCACTTCTTCCTTTCCCTCCTCCACGTTCAACAGCCCAGAGAGAGAAAGAATCATCATCATCTTCACGAGTCAGAGGCGGAGAAAAGGGGGGCTCCTGGATTCAAATTCTTTCCATTCCTTGATTGCTGTGATGTCAGTGCATATGGAATTTGTTGGTAGCTTTGGAGCAATGCATGGCTAACTATTTAGTCTCTTGGTGATGGAATTGATGACCAGAGCTCACTGATTTATATAGGGGAGTTTTTCTATCCTTCCATTAGTCTAAAATTATGTATTTAGATTTCTTAGTTTTAAGGATGATTGTATATGATTTTGGAACTGAGATGGATGTTTATTTATCTCTGTTTGGATTGATTTTCATAATTAATTTTGGATTATGCATTGTGAAACAATGATTTCTTGACAACATTAATTTAATTATGTTAATTAGTGTGTTATTGTCTAGTTAATATGATTATTTGATGCTTTGGAATGGCTGTTTGGCATTTCATATTAGAAGACTCATATTGCATTATTCTGATTTTAATTGTGCATTAAACGGTTTTTAACAATACCCCAATAAGTAATAGTTAGCTATGTTCGTAGGAGCTATTATCGATTGAGAATATTGAACTTAAGTGTTATCTTGAGGTTTTACTAAAGGTTTAATGAATTTATAACTCCCACGATTATTTTTGAGCGAAGAAGGTCACATCTCTATCATCAAGGGCATTCATCATTTTGGAAAACATAAAAGAATTCATTAGTTTAAATTTGTTGCATTTGCATTAGTTTAGAAAATCATTTTCACAAAAACCCATCCTTCTAACCATTTCTTAGCACTTAGTTTAACCTAGGGAATTGAAACAAAGGTTCCTTGATAAGAGAACGATTCTAGGGTTAGTGCACTATATTGCATTAGTTTTAGGTAATTTTTGATTAGGTCTTGAGACGACTAGAGACCGCGAGAATCAGATTGCTCCATTAGCGGCAGCAGTTTATTCTTATTGTTTGGAAACTAGAGCTGGGACTATGATTAATCCTCTATCTCGTTGCTTGGTCTGTTATCTTTAAGGCTGCAAATGAAGTTGTAGCTTGGGGTGCTCTGAAATCTAAAATATCCTTGCATGCCCAGTCCATGCAAGAAATGCATTTTGTATTACACTTGTTAGGCCTATTGTTTGGCTTGTGCACTGTGATCTTCTCAAGATACTTTTATATTTGACCCTTAATCCCTTATTGTTATGATAATTTCATTAGGATATTAGAGGATGCGATATTCAAAAGCAGGAAATTAGTGAGGCAGTGGAACTACCCCTTACTTACCATGAATTATACAAACAAATTGGTATTGATCCTCCTCGTGGTGTATTACTATATGGTTCCTCTGGCGAGGTATGATTCCCAAGTCATCTTCATTAAATTATCTTTACTGATTAAAGGAAACATTGGATAGCAATAATCCATAGCAAAATCTTCAAATTCATTGGAAATTTTCTGGTTTCAGGGTCCAAGGATGGTTCTGTGATGTTTTTCAACTTGCCAAAGAGAATGCTCCTGAAATTATATTTATTGATGAGGTTGATGCAATAGCTACTGCTCGATTTGATGCTCAAACTGGAGTTGATAGATAAGTGCAGCGTCAAAAAAGGCTTGTATTTCAGGCAAGAGTTCCTTCATTTCAGCTTCCTTTAATTTCATTCTTGGTGTAATTAAGTGTTTTTGTTAATTAGGTTGACTTTCCTAAAGACTAATCAGAGGGTTATAGAGATAGGGAAGTGCAGGTTAATGTGACTTGAAAAAAAAATGAGAAAACTGTTTAAAAATACTGCTTATTAATGTGACTTAAGAAACAATGATTTACTATAATGAAATGGGGAAATTCATAGGGTTATAGAGATAGGAAAGTGCAGGTTGCAGATTCCATATGCTGGGCATGTCTTGAACTTATTGAAGGGGAATTTTGTTACTGACCATCTTCCACCCATGAAATTTTTCATATTGGAAAATGGAAATTATGCTATGGAATTGAATGGATCGTTCATTATATTTGATTCTATTTATTATTAATAGGGAGAGGGTTGGAGTGCAATTTGATTCTAGTTTTGAATCCTTGAATGATTGAAAAAAAAAAGAAATATGGAACATGCCTGTATACAGGCCACAGGCTAGGCCAGGCCTAAAACAGGCCAGGCTCAGGCTGAAAATTTTCCTTGTATACAGGCCACAAGTCAGGCCAGACCAGCCTCCCCCCAAACAGGTTTGGCATGTTTGGGGTGAAGTCTGACCTGACTTGTTTCCACCTTTATGGACATGTTATCAAAATCATTCCATCATTTGTCATTGAGTTTAAAAGTGCCGTCAATACTCTATAACAAGATATCATAAATGAAATAACATGGGCAGCCTAATCTTTTCCTTTAAATTATGAAATTCCAGATTTCTGATGGATACCTTTCTATCATTTCCTTTATTCATGGCATCCCGTTGTATTTGATATATTCAAAGGCAATTTTATAGGAATTTCTCCCAAATTCAATCCTTCTTTTATCTTGCTTTGCCTATGTGAGGAAGGGTTGAATTTTATGGCCCTTGCAATATGCGACATGGAAGCAACATCCAATCAAGGACGGATCTGTTGAGTTGAGTAGGTTCAACCGCACCCCAACTTTTAGAAAATTAGATATGTATCAGTAGTTTGTAATTTATTTTGTATCAATTCATTTATTAATTTTGAACCCACTAACTTTATACTTAAATTCTTCTCAAAAGATATTAAAAATAAGTCTCATTTATCTTTTAAAAAAATAGTTTATATCCCCGTAAACCATACACGCTATCCGTGACCACGAGTGTGGAATGAGATGCCTCGACGTGGTCGAATCTATATCTCCATTCCATATTCTCAAATTTTCCACCTTTCTCCCATCTCCATTCTATTCTCTTCCATTTTCTAACTCCCCCCCCCATCCATGTCTCTTGCAGATTTCTTGGAAAAATGGCTGACCAAATCTACTGAAAAGCTTGTCTCTACCATCACTTTCATCGTCTTCGTCGTTCTTGATTTCCTGGACGCCGTTTTTTGCCTAATATATAAATACCTTGATGAATATATTGAAGGGGAGGCCCT
>JANTPZ010095868.1:0-10166 GCA_025593235.1 Vachellia pachyceras | reverse complement strand
TTTTTTAATATCATCTTCAATATTTGATCGTTAATAAAATACGATGATGTCCTAGAAAAACTTGTAAAAAAAGCATGATTTCCCTTTTTTTATTTTCTTCTCTGCAACCAAACAATATAATTAATCCTTAGAGTCAAGAAAATAAATTTAAGAAATTGATTGAAGGAATATTACATACCCTTGTGCAGTTTCAGAAATCCCTGTGGCTTCACCAATCAAGAGGCCACCCTTTGTTGTTCTTTGAGAATAATATAAAGCAGCATGAGGCTGAGGAATGCAGTTGTATGACCTTGTTCTTGTTAATGGTGCCAACACTATTCTGTGTGCATTTTTAATATACATATACATATAATCGGTATCAATTAACCAGCGTATATATGTTGTAAAATATCAACCAAATCAGATTGGACATCTCATTATCATCTTCTTCTTCTTTTTTTTTGGTGAAAATCTCATTATCATCTTCTGCCATTGAACAGTTGTCATCAAAGGTGTTAAAAACTGGATTGATCATTGAATCGTCAGGACAGTATATAAAACGTCGTTTAATTATGATATCAGTTGCACTACAAAAACTGGAGACAGTATGACAATTTTACATGATCCATTTGTTAGACAAAGGAACTTTTTGATGAACTCTAACATGATCTCGTTTTGTTGTCTTTTCACTCCTTCGATCATGATGTTGTACTAAACCATAAAGAAAAAGTAGAGAAGCTAAAGTAGTGGGAACATGGAACAACGAAAACTTTATATATTTGTTGTCAAATCACAAATGGTCAAAAGAGTTAAAAAAAACTTGAACCTAAGTGTAGTCCATATCAATCATCATCATTATTAACTGTATAAGCAGACACAATAAAGGATAGACATGAACCAATTAATTAAGATTTATCCTTTTCCCTTCTCTGTCATCACCAGAATCAATCGATCGCACTGGTAACAGCGATTGACAAAAACAAAAAATTACATCCAATTTTCTAAATGTATCTAGGTGTTTAAAGAATACTGTGGTCCGATCAAATCCCAAAGTATTTTTTTTAAATACGTTCCATATTCTAAAATATTTTTTAGGACTTAACATTTTGTAAGTTGATGAACCTATATGAAAAACACGTTAAAGTAATATATATACACACACACAAAAAACATCTCAGATGCTGGATGAGAAGTGAGAAAACAAGTTAAAGTTGATATATATTTGTAGTCAAATGACAAATGGTCACAAATGAATCGTCAAGGTATTAAAAGTCAGTAGTCCAACTGTAATTGAATTGGATCGGGTTAACCGATTATAATTAAAATAATATAATATAATTTAAATATAAAAAATATTCTTATAGAAATATGTAACGAGCAATATTTAAATATAAAATGCATCAATCTGTAACCAAAAGGAACATTACAATTCATTTATTGCATAAACACGATGGAGTACCACTGTTAGTTTTTTAACTCAACCACATTATTTTAAGAACAACAAGGGTATTAAAAAAATATAAAATCCAGCCCTTTGGCCTGTCCGTAACTCTTGTTTGGAACTATCATGGACTAACTCAATGATATTTACCGATGCAACTGGCCAACTCGGGTTGTGTTAAACGACGTTCAGATTTGACCTCAAAAGCATATATTTGCTGAGAATAGGAGTTAGAAATTGAAGCAAAGCATGACCCTTTATTACAACGCTTTGTTGTAGAGAGAAAACTAGCTGGTGACTGGTGCTGAAAGTTAATTCGCGAAGAAGATAATAATGAAAATTGAAACCTGTGGGATATATATATATATATATATATTGAGAGAGAGAGAGAGAGAGAGTTGATGATGAAAAGTGAAACCTGTGGGAGAGATTGAAAATTCCCATCTTGTAAGGGAAGAAGAGAGGTGTGACTTGTAAATTCGCATCAGCATCAACAGATTCATTATCAACTTCAGTTAATTTGTTCTTCAATTCCTCATCACTCATGTTGTGTGTTCGTCTATATATGTCCTCCTCTTTCTCACAGCCTAACAGAGAGTAAAGAAGATCTGTTGAAGAGAAGAGGCTGAGTTTTTATTTTGTAAGTGTGAGCATTTATTACTAGAAGTCCTCCTGCACCCACTTGGCAGTATAAGTAATTTAATAAGTAGTTAATACTAATTCATCTTTACAATAATGGTTTGGTCCGCAATATGAATCACTTACAGAATAATTACTGTTTATTTTTTAATTTTATCTCTGTAATTAATGTTAAATGTGACTCTTTGTATTTTTCCCCTTCAAAGTCTCATTTAATATAGGTGAAGTTGAAAAAATGTTTCATTTTTAAATATGTTTAATAAGTTAAATATCATTTTTTATTTCAGATGAATGAGTTACGGTGATTTATATTATAGATCCGAAGGAGTACTTATTTGTGAATTTTGCTCATGAAGTAATGATTCAACGTGACTCTTTGTATTTTTATGTTTGCTTTAAAACTTAATTTAATATGGGTAAAGTTAGAAAAAATTCTATTTGGAACAGATCTAATGAATTTATTATCATTTATTAATTCTAATGAATTACTTAAAGTAACTTGTATCGTAGATCCATAGGTATTATTATTGGTTTAATGATCATTTATTGTTTTTATTAGGGAAATTTACTGTACAGTCCCACATAAGAGATTTATTTATCAAATGGTCCCAAGTTTTAAAATATTTATCAAATGATCCCAGAGGTGTTGTCAATACAGCGCATGGTGTTGTCAATTCAGCGCATGGTGTTGTCACGTGACAACCCTTGACAACACCATGAGCTAAATTAACAACACCTCTGGGACCATTTGATAAATATTTTAAAACTTGTGACTATTTGATAAATAAGTCCCTTATATAGGACTCAAGAGTAAATTTCCCTTTTTATTATTCTAGCTTTGATTTTTTATGACTTTTTTCATTCTTCTATTCTACCTTGTAATTTGTGTCAGCTTTTGGATACTAGCTTTGATTTTTGTTGACTTTTTATTCTATCTTAGAAATTTTTTTGTCTTTTTTATTACCAATTTCTTAGCTGTATTTGCTAAACTTTAAGGGAAAAAATGAAGAGCATTTTTCACAGTGGGAAAATCTTGTTCCTCTCACTAAACGAAGAGCATTTTTCACAGTGGACTGGAACAAGTGGGTCACGAGTAATATATCGTGTAAAGGCAACAAGGAGGAGCAGTTTGACTGGCCAAAGAACTATTTGCCACAAGCTGTTGGTTTACATGAAAATGGCGTAATCTACAAGTGCATGAGCCAGAGTTTGAGTGAGCCTTCAAACCAGTCCACACTGTCAGGAAATATCTGCAGAATTACAGACAAAGATGGGATGGAACTACAGGCCAAGAAATCCAAGAGGAAGTGAGGTGGGTCTCATGGAAACCACCCAAATTAAACTGGGATGGTGCAAATTGAATACTGATGGATGGAGTTCAACAAATGGAAGAGCAGAGTGCGGAGGAGTTCTAAGGGGGGACTGTGGAGAATGGCTCTATGGATACTCAGTCCAACTACCTAATGATGATGCACAGGAGGCAGAGGAATGGGGTGTCTATGAAGGATTAAGAATATGTAAGCAGCTGGGTTTTAAGAAGGTGGAGGTAGAATGCGATGCTATCCAAGTGGTGGAAGAACTGATCCAGACCCAGAAGACGGAAGGAAACAGTAAATTGACTGACCTAATGATGATGTTAGTGCAAGAGGAGTGGCAACTGGAAATCAAGCATACATACAGGGAAGGAAACCAATGCGCAGATCAATTAGCGTATATTTGCGAAGAGAGAAGCCAACATGCCTACAATGGAACAACCCTCCTGAAGAAGTACAAGATATTCTAAATGCAGATCTTGCTGGAATTGGAGTCCCTCGTTGTGTAGTTGTAACATGTTAGTTTTTTCCCTAGGCTGTTATCCTTGTATCACTAAAAAAAAAAAAATCATTGCGATCATTTGTATTGTTCTTCTTCTTGATCTTTGCTGTTTGAAGATTTGACTTGATTTGAACTTGTACGGTTGAAATTTTAATTTTGTATATTTTCATTTTTTATTAAAATTCTATTTTTTGATAAAAATGAGAAAATATAATGCTTCTAGCAAAAAAGTTCTATCTTATTCTTTTGCCGACTGATAGCAATGCTTATAATAAAAACAGAAGCACCATCGCTTTCACATCTGTTTTCTCTCTTCTAATAATGAAGAAAAAGATACCATACCTGCACTTCCCAGCACTAAGGCTCTATTTTATATGGTTGTTGGCGTAGTGTTATAGAGACAATTAAATGTTTTATAAGTGGACACATGTTGCACCAACATAATCACACTATGCAATGGAAATAAACTTTTATTTTTTTCATTAGAAGAAGACATTCGTTTCTAAGTTTTGATCATTGCTGTTGCTGTATACATCAAAGTCATGGAAAACGACAAGATTAAAATAAAAAACAAAAAAGAGAAATTATTATGAGGTCCTGTATGAGGAAGATATTCAATTATCCAAAAATCAAAACAACTAATGTGTATGTAATAACAAGTTTTTTTGGTGACATGTAATAGTAAATTTTAGTATAAGAAATGATAACATGTTCTGCTTCTTACTTATTATATGACTTCTTAATAATTAAGTCTTCATTTTGATTTGATAGTAATTAAAAAAAGGACAACAAACAAATGAGATATATGGTGGAGAGATAGTGGACATAAGAAACAGAAGTGGGATAATAATAATAATACTACATGGCGGGCATGAGTTAGTGGGCTTAGTCAACGGTCAAGGTGTCAAGATTAAGGACGTTGACACGACACATTTAACCATCAGAAGTTTAAAGAGAGCTATCCAACAAATAGATTTCCTACACAACATTTATTTTTCTCAAAAGGAAATTAATAAAGAGGATCAAATATAATAGACCTAATTATGATTGAAATGCAAGTTGGATCCTAGTGGAGAACAAGCCAAATGAAGTGTGTATATCGTTTCGTTTTTGTTTTTATAAGGGCCGATGAAGAAGATCAAACTTGATCAATGACATTTCATAATGGAGGATGTAAGTAGTAAATGATCAGAAGAACTCACCATGAACTACTTATTATGTGTGCTATTGATATTAGTCTTAGGGTTGATTCCATTATATATATTCTAAATTTTAGGTCTAGAAGCTCAAGAATAAAATGGGATAGCCAAATCCATTTAGCAAGAGTCTCAAAAATACCCTAAAGATATAATGATTTTCAAGGGATATATATCATTTGGTTTTCCTAAATAAAGGTTAAACTGCAATTAAAGTATAGCCAATGGCCAAAAGGAAAGAATGAATCTTAAAAGAATGCACAATCATTATAAATAGAAATTTTGGCCAAATATGGTTGGTGTGGAAGCCAAAATTTATTAAATATAAAGTAATATTCCACCTTAAGCTCACATTTCAGCCACTCCCAAGCTTGTTTTCGTGCGAGACCAGACCAAGAAGAAAGAGAGAAGATCTCAAATTGAAGGGGGAGAGAATGATAGTATACTGGAGGGATTCAATATGAAGGGCTCAAACACAATATGCCTAGCAAAAAGTGAAATTTGCAAGAGGCTAGTACGTAAAAACATTTGGGTTCCAATTTGCTTTATAAAAGATAAATAATATTAGTATATATATCGATAATGATAGTATACTAATATTATGATAACATTTGGGTTCCAAATTGCTTTACAAATTGAAAGGGGGGGATAATGATAGTAAACTGGAGGGATTCAATATGGAGGGCTCAAACACAATATGCCTAGCAAAAAGTGAAATTTGCAAGAGGCTAGTACGTAAAAACATTTGGGTTCCAATTTGCTTTATAAAAGATGAATAGTATTAGTATATATATCGATAATGCAAATGAAGCCTTAACCATTAAGCCCATCTGCATGCTTTTATAATTCAGAAATTTGATCACTTGGCAAAGCATGAAAATCCACAAATGGGTGTGATGTAAGTAAGAAAGAAGCTCAAGATGATGTATAAGGCCTATCTACTGTTAAGATTGAAAATTCTCTTAATATGCCCACGTGCCTAAGAGGAGGACCATAAGTGGCTTTCAAAAGCATTCAAGAAGCATCTAGAAACCATTTATAGCATTGAAGACTTGGATGTGCTTCAAATTTTGACAGTGATATATATATATATATATATATATATATTACTTTTTAAGGGTTACAGACAAGTCTCTTTAAACAAATGCAACAAATGCAGGCAAGTATGTCTTATTTGACAAAGATCATCCTCAATAGTGGCGGACTCAGGACCCTGGCTCATAGGGTTCAAAATAAGTGGGTTCAAGATAAGTGTGACTTATTCTTAATATGTTTTGAGAAAAATTTAAACAAAAAATTAGTTGGTTCAAAATTAGCAAATGAGTGTTTGCAAAATAAACTAATAACGGAACAATAAACGAATCCCATGAAATGGGTAGAAGATTTCACACACACACAACATCATTCGTTTATCGTTGTTCATCTTAAAACTTCTGACTTCTCAGATATCGAATGAACTTCGGTTTATAAACAAAATTTCTTCAGATCATTTAGAATAAGACACATTAAGAGAACTTGTGAAAACATTTGAGCTATACAAAGACAACTACCGTTACAAGTAAAGGAAATAGAAATATATATTATTCTTACCAACTGGTTGTTGGTTAATATACTAAGCAACCTTATCCCCATAAAAAAAGATAACACAAGTCCAAATCTTAGAATGCTTACTTATTGAATGGGCTTTAACGTTTAACATTCTCTGCTAGATATAAACTATTGAATGGGCTTTAAAGTTTAGATATCTGGGATTAATTATTTAACAAGATGGTGAAATTGATGGTGATGCTAATTATAGAATTTAAACTGAATGGTGCGAATAGAGGCAAGCCATTGAAGTTATTTGTGATTGGAAAGTACTTAATACAATAAAAGGAAAGTTTCATTGTACGACTATAAGCCTAACAATGTTATACGAAAGTTAATGTCAGGCTTTGAAGGGATATGAGCATAAAGTTGGGGATGACTGAGATGAGGATATCGAGATGGATATGTGACCATATTATAATCAATACGATCATAATGATCGAATCGTAGATGGGTTGGAGTGGTCGCTATTGAAGAGAAAATGGTGGATAATCATTTAAAGTGATTCAGACATGTTTCAGAGAAGGCCATCACTGAAGGCACTAATAAGAAGGTTGGATCAGACGGTGTAGAATCATCTAAAAAGAAGTGGAGGAAGATCGAAACACACCCTCAAAGAAATTATAGAGAGAAATATTTTGGTTAATAATCTATCTAGAGACATAGTCTATGATAGAGCACAACGATAGCGTGTGATTCATCTAATCGACCCCATCCAGTGTGATAAAATTTGTTGTTGTTGTAATTAAATGCACCCAAATAACCTCTTTCAATAAACGAGTTACCATTCCTTTTGTTTTTTTGCCCCAACCAGCGAATGAGTTACTATTGGTCATATGCCCAAATAGATGCTCACTCCGGTCCAAATGTAAAGAATCTTTTGTTTTTACGAAAACACCAAAAATTAAGGTACACTCATACTTATTACTTTAAATTTCTATAAAAAGATGTAGAATACTTTTGGTTGCATCAATGGAATTTAAATCCTTAACATATGCTCATAAAAGAGACCGGGAGAGCTATTTTAAAAACCGAATTGGGCTATACTCAACTAGGTCTCAACATTTATAAACTCCAATTGGAACCCATTTTATTTCGAATCTTATCTCCAACGCAAAACCCATTCAAGCAAATAAAGGCCATGCCCAGCATCACCCTTGCCCAGCCTTTAAAATTGAATCAAAAGCTCTGGAAATTCAAGCACAAATGTAGTATAAATAAAGCTCAATCACCAACCTATGACAAAGAGCTCTATGCACTTAAACTAGCATTGGAGAATTGGCAACACTACCTTTGGCCAAGAAATAATGCCTTTTGGTCTAGAAATAAAAAAAATCAAAAAAGGGTTGGGCCACGGCAGGCCCAAATCGAGGGAAAAAAAGAAAAAGGGAGCTGAATCAAGTTAGGAATAGGCGCAATGTGGTCCAGCCTAAAATCATTTAAAACAAAAAAATAAAATTTTATTTAAAAAATAAAAAGCGGGAACTAAGACCTTACCACTAAGCTATGATGGCTTACTTGAAAGGGAAAACAATATATATATATATATATATGTGTGTGTGTGTGTGTGTGTATATTAATTCTTTTAAAAAAGAGAAGAGCACCGTTGGCCATGTGGCAAGGTTATGTAACACGTGGACCCCTTTATCAACATTCTCATGACGCGTTGAATCCATTGGGCTAGCGCATGGCTGGAACAGAGGAGTGCACGGGCTACCCCGAGAGTAGGTATTGTCCCATTTTTCAATTTTTTTCAGGATTTAAACTTCTAAGGGCGCGTGAAGGCACATGGGACATCCAAATGAGATAAGATTTGTTACTAAAAGTCCTAAAATTCAAGAGATTCATTTCGGTATACTATTTGCCTATTTTTGAGGCAGAATTTGATCTATTTTGATATAATTCGGTGCTTAACTAAGAATTTCTTGAATTTTTTATAATAATTCCAAATTCATTTTTTTGGAAAAACAATGGAGCAAGAAATATCAGACAGTATTGAAACATTGTCTTACGGATCAATGTATATTGATTATATGGATGAACATATTCCTAATGAGGATCCTGAACAAGAGTTAGAAGAGGTTTATGAGGAAGAACTATAGGAAGAGGATCTTGAGGAAGACACTCAAGATGATCCACATGATGATCTTGAAGAGGATCCTGAGGAATACCCTCAAGAAGAACCAGAGGAAGACCCTGAGGAGGATCAAGAAGAGGATCCTGATCAAAACCTTGAGGTAGGTAAAGAGGAGCGTCAAGAAGTCTAATATGATACTGGTCCAAAGTCATCATTCTCATTTACATCAAAACCTCAAATTTGTTATGAAGAGGTTAATCAACCTTTTCCCCCACTATGGCTACAACAATAGCAGAACATGACACCAGAATTAATAATAAAAATGCAGAATTCTATATGAGCGTGATGATGAAATATCACGTGGCTGTGAGAACTGCAGGCACCTTCACATTAACCACAATATAGGTTAATACAGTGAAGAGGAAAACAAAATTTATGCTGTAGAAAAACCAATACTTTAGAGAACTAAGGAAGATAATAGTTTATTATTGCTGTTCAGATATCTAAAAGATGTATTATTATACTTAAGATTTATGTGTTTTTCATCTATGTTTGTTGATGTGTTCTATAACGTCCCATCACTTTTATTAAAAAAATATAGGGATAGAGCTTTTCGTGCACAGTTGGATAAAGGGAAGGATTGATGAGATGGGAGATGAAAGAAAAGAAAGAAGAAAGGGAGAAAGAAAAGAAAAGAAATCAGAGTGGTGGCGTGCACGGCAATAGGATGCAGAGAGAGTGTGTGTGGTATATGTAGATAGGTGTGTAAAAAAATTTTGAAGGCCACCGTACAGTGGGGGTATTATAAATACCCCCACCCCTCACCCACACATATATTTACATACGCACACACACCCATTGGTTCACCAAGAGAGGGAGAGCGTGAAAGAAAGCAAGATAATAAGAGTGCGTGAGAGAGGAAGAGTTAAAGGAGGTGTCTGAAAAGACCGAAGTATATACCATAATAATTTAACCAAAAATAATTAAATAACAACATAATTATACGGAAGTGATTTCATTAAATATGGCACTTGTAATATCCATAATTTTTATGCTAAATGAAATAAAAGCTAATCTGACGATTAAGATGATGAATTAGAAACGAGAAGTAGATAGCTTAAAAAGAAAGAAAGATTAAGGGCCGAAAGTTTAGGCACGGAGTTCCGTGTAAATTCCAAAATTAAGTATATTTGCCCTAGAGCAATATGAGGATGGGAAACCTTATAGGAATGGACCCATATGTCATTTAATAAAAGACCAAGGGCATAAAGGTCTTTCAATATCAAAAGTAATGGCAAAATAGTAATTTTGGAAAAAGTAGAGAAAGTAAGGGTAAAATGGTAATTATGAGAAAGTTGAAGGGCATTTTGGTCATTTGACAGAGGAAAAGTCAAAGTCAAAAGTCAACCAGTTGACCAAAATATCAGAAAAT
>JANTPZ010095867.1:0-15317 GCA_025593235.1 Vachellia pachyceras | reverse complement strand
CCCATTTAATTGTCATTAGGTGCATTAAATAGACGAATTAATTGTCATTATTTAAGAGTGCCTTATGTGCAGCCTATAAAAGGGCTTGGGGTCGAAGTTCTAAGTGCGGCTCTTGAACTTTCGAGCATCATTCTTCCTTCCTCTGGTTCTCTACCTTGCTGAGTTCTATTACCTTCCGCTAGTTCTGTTCACCCTGTCCTTGCAGGAAGAATCCGTTTAATCCTGGGGAGTGCCGCAACTTACTTGCCGGTAGTCGCGGAATAGCTCTTAAGGACAGTGTCCTAGGGCACGACTCGGATTAATGTTTTATTTGCAGGTGTTGCTGCCACCAGGATGAGTACAACATTGTAGAAAAGCTGAAAGATCCATTGACGTTTACATGCCGTATACAACATTTCGAAGCTTTTTTTTCCCTTTTTTAACAATTTGCAAAAAAAAAAAACTGAGATACTTCTGTTGTTGAACTGCCTATCAAGTTTGATTACTAAAACTGCATTTTCTATCTTTTTTTTTTATGTTCTCAGTGCACACATGATACAAATCACTATTTACAATCACGGCACACAGATTCATTTGACTCTGCACTTCAGCACTTATAACTCGTTAATGAAAGATTTTCTTCCTTATTGAGGTGTAATATATTAATGTATGACCATACATAATTCGGAAAATACCTTATCTGTTTGTACTCTCTGTTTGGTTATGTACTTGTTTGTGTTCTTTTGTTGAATATCCTTGCTTTCTTATCTTTTCCTTATTTTGGATCATGATACTAATTATCCTTTTTATCAGCCGATTTTGATTTGACAGGACAGGTGGTGTGGCCTGGAGCCATTCTTCTAAATGATTATCTTTCAAAAAATGGTGACATCCTTCAGGGTTGCACTGCCATTGAATTAGGTTCTGGTGTTGGTATGTATTTATCACTTATAGAGTATAAATTTCTTGTGGTATAAAGATGAAAACTGTTTCATAGAGAGAATATGAAAGTTTTGATTATTCCCTATGGTATTCTAACTCAAAACTACATACTTGATTGTGCGTAGAGCAGCTAGATATCAGAGAATTTCCCTTATGCGCGGAAGTTTTTGATGGAAAATCATCTTGTGCAATGCATGTAACAATATTTCTTTTAGTGATTTTTCTTATGCCTTGTCTCCGCCGATGATATTGTAACAATAGAACTTACTAACATTTTGAGTGCAGAATTGGCGGGATTTTATCTACAGCCACTATATCTTGCTCCGCCTAATCTGAAATATTAAATGTAAAGGATTTTTTTAATAACTATGAATGGTAAAATAAGGATTTAAGTGACCAATTGATGTTATTCCTAGTGAAAGGGGCTATGTTTATTTAAGCATGAGGCCTTGAGTTCGAGTTTGTGTGGATGTAGAAGACGCTTTTAAGAGAGCTATTTCCATTTGTGCCTAACAATGCTTAAATTTGACTCGCTGAGGTTGTCGTATAAGAAAAGGAAAGAGATCTAAGTGTGTGAGCGTGCATGCGTGCTTACATGTGTGTGTGTGTGTGGTGTTTCATTTTTTAAAACACAAGGCTAGTGGTAGGGGAGCATGCTCCTTTATGTTTGTTAGGAGAATGATGATTCCTTGTAATATTCCCAATTTCATGACGTTCAAATTGTAAAATTACTCATTCCCCCTTTTTCCTTTGTTTTAGGAAATTGAGTTACTCTTTTTATATTTTATTTATTTGCTTTGCTTCTTGAATTTCTTGTACTTAGAATCTTTCTCTTCTTTTTCCGTGCTATATGTCTTAGTGGTTGCCACTTCATAATTACAGGTGTTACTGCCACACTGTGCAGTAGATTCTGCCAGAAAGTTGTGTTAACGGATCATAATGAAGAAGTGCTCAAGGTAAGGATAGGAAATCATGTTTGTAGGGCCAATAGGAGGCTATCTGTAGCTTTTCGTCTTTATAGACTAACCTGACAAATACTCTCAGATCCTGAAGAAAAATATCGAGCTGCATTCAGTTCCTCAGAACAATTGTCCTACTTCTCATGGTTAGAACAAAAACATTGATAAGAAAATAGGTGGTTGGATGTACTGAATTTACATTCAATTGTATATATTTGCAGGATTGATTGCAGAGAAACTAGAATGGGGGAGCTCCGATCACATCAGTGGAATTTTACAAAATCATCCAGGAGGATTTGACTTCATTCTTGGAGCTGACATATATATCCATAGTGCATCGTATCTTACTTTCATTAGAAAGACATAAATGCAAGATTAAGTTTTTCAGCCTGGGGTAGAGCTATAGTATGCATGTTGATTAAAACAATCATGCATATCATCTTGGCCAAGCCATTGATTCGATTTTCTATACATTTGCTATTTAAAGATCAGATGATTTATTTTGTATTCCCCTCATGAGATATAATCATATAAGTATTGAGTACTATTATCTCTCTAAATCAGGCCTTCTTTCAAGCTATTCTTTTCTGGTGTTCAGCAAGAAAAATTTACTGTTGAGACTTGAATACACACAAAACTGGGGATATCATCTTTGTTATTAGATCTGCTATTTTTTATTGACATTACCATTGGTTTCAAGATATTTGACAGTATTGTCACTCACCTGAACTATGAGTTTCAAAACATTGGAGTTTTAGGAATGAAATATGGGGCCATCTTTCTGTTCCCCATCAGTACCATCATTACTATGAAAACCTTTAGAAAGATATTGCTTTTTCTTGTTCAAACCTTCATGGCTTTCTTGTGTTGGAGGTTAGAAAAAATACACATTCACATTATCAAAGTTTTCAGTTACTTGTTAACTGTTTGATCTTTGGTGAAACGAATTATGTAAATTGATTGATGTTTATGTTAGGAAAGGACGTAACTGAATCTGTTCAAATTCTGAGATATAAGTACCCCTTTCACTGAAGAACAATTTATTTGAGAAACCTTGACAATGCATAAGCTTTCAGCAGGCAAGCATTCCTCTGCTTTTTGACACTGTTAAGATGCTGCTGCCGTTAAAAGAGGACAGAGAATGCAAATTCATACTAGCATATGTATCACGAGCAAAGACGTAAGTAACCTAGCTTGCTAATCTTGGCATCTCTCTTTTGCCCATCTGTGCTCACAGCATTATGCTTGTATCATGTATCATCGTATTTTCTACTTTTAATTTTTCATCTATTAAGTTCAATTACCATTTTAGAATAATTATGCTCTCATGACATTAAAATTTGCAAAATATCCATAGTAGATACTTTTAAGACTTTCGCACAAGGAAATATATTGCTGATATTTGCCCAGATTGTTAGATAATAGTGTAGTGAAATTTTTAGGTTGGTTCACATCTTCCGATAATAACAGGGCGCATGGGCACTGAATTGATGAAAACTTAGTATTCAGGATTTTTCTTATGAGTTGAAAATTTAATTCATCATCGAATTTCAGAATAGGAAGAGCCCTGCACTAATTACAACAGAAGTGAGCTTCTATCTTTCATAAGACTTCGGTAAAATCTTTTGAATATTTATTATCAAGTTTCCTCTTAAAATCATTGTGTGAAAGAACTTTTATCATATTCACCAAAAAAAAAAAGTTTTATCAAAATCTTTCATTTCTTCCTCATGACTCAGTATCAAAATCTTCTCCCGCCAACCCGCAAGGTTGAGAGTTGAGGAGTATTAACTTCCGTATCTTTTCATTTTAAAAGTTAGCTTTAACAAAGCAAGCGGTGAGGAATTAGCATTTCACCTTTGAGTCTTTGCCACTTATTTAGTCCCTATTGGAATATTAACAGAGGTCAAGATTCATTATGTATTTTTCAAAAAAAGAAGAGTTCAGGATTCATTTTCCCCAAAGAACATCCATGATTTTTCTTTGAACTCAACTTGTGCGTGCAACTTCCATGGTGTCCAGGAGCTTCAATGAATATTCATGTTTCATAACACCTTGAAGTGTTTTGCTTGTCCCAGGCAAACGTCTTCCATGGTTCTGCTGAGCTTATGATTCTTTCACATGTCTAACAAACAATACTGTCATATGCCATAACCATAAAATGTGTTCAACCGTAGAAGGCCATAGCTAATCCTGTGTCTTGAACACTGTTGATTTGGTTTGCCACTAATGATAGCCATGTTATGGTTTTGATCTAAATTCTGAGTATTTTCCATGTAATTAAATTGCCTCACTTGCAGCATCGACTTAATGATCATTAATGAAGCTTCTAAGCATGGATTGCTGATGAAAGAATTGACTGGGACTAGGCGTATTGTTGGTAATCTTGAGGGAGTCATCTATGAGATTACTTTACATTAGCACCGTTAAATTATCTGATCAAACAAATATGATTTTTGCTGTGTAATACCTTAATAGATTATGATATTAATGAACTTAAAGTAGCTTGTAGTGTAATATATTTAGTTGTTACAAAAGTGTCTGCATGTTAAAATTTCATAACTTGTTCTCTAAAGACAAGAGGCTATTGACATAATGTCTTTTGGTGGCCATGGCTCAACCCAGCATGCTTAAAAGAGAAAGGATGATGAGAAGATCAAATTTAATTTTTTTGGTCAAGGATCATTAGTCTTGGAAATGTTCATGAAGGAATTGTGGCTATCCAAAATTTCTTCTTTTTGGCTAAATATCAACTCAAATATGTTGAATGAGCAATGTCGCCCCAACAGTTAAAAAATGTTAACTGTCAACTTTAATTTGTTAACAATGAGAGGGTAATATTACTCTTTTTCTTAACATTTACGACACCATTGAACTAGAAAAAGACTGAATTTATATAGCTCATTTATGAATACTTCTAGAGTGAAAATAACATTTAACCCTTCAATAATAAATTATAAGAATCGCAAGTGTGTATCCTCAAGTTTCTTCTGCTCAAGATTATAAACCCGCCTTGTGCCATGGATTCCAACAAGATGCTTCATGATCTATGAAATGTGAATTTCATGTACTGCATAATCCAAAAACTGAACTGCTCTATCTATTATCTATGAAATTCATGCTTTATGAAGACTTTTGTTAGATTTATTGACGTACTAATATTAAAATACAGACGTACTAATATTTAATTATTTACATATCTTAACTAAGGGGGGAGGTAAGATCTTGAGTTGAACTAAAGTGCAAATCAACTAATTAATGCCTATGTAATTCAGTATATATTTAATCTTTATAAATTTACAGAGTCTACAAAGCTTATTTTTAATCTTTTAATTTCTATATTATTAGCTTCATTTAACTGAAAAAGTTGAGTGGAAAAATTTAAATGTGACAGTGCAATAAAATATAGTTAAATTTTAAAATATAAAAATGATTGTACTAAAGAATTAATATGTAAGCATATTTTAATAGTATTTAATTGTAAAATCATTATTTAAATTTGTTTAGCCAACATTTTTCGGTTTAATGAAACTAATGGTGTAAGATTAATTGTTTAAAAAATGCATCTTTTAAATTTAAAAAGTTAAATTAAAACTTAACGTCAGTTTAAAGGATGAAACATATATTTTGACTAAATCTAGTCGTACAAAAACATTCTTGTAAATTGTAAACGAAAGATGACAAGTTCAACTCCACTAGTAACCTATTGTTAAGTCGACCTGGTCATGATTCTGTGGCAGCCAGCTATTACGGCCATGGGCGCTTGGTAAAGTTGGTAAGGGCTACTACCAGCATTCCTCAGAGTGAGGGTTCGATCCCTGGGGAGTGACAGCCGCGATAATTAACGCAACCTCAAAGAGGTTGTCCCATCGGTACCTCGCTGCCACCGTAAGGTCTTCTCGCGGGGGGTCCGGATTAGTCTAGGGCGGGCAATGAACCCAGAATACCCTAGGATACCGGATGGTTTATACAAAAAAACAACAGGGATAGTTAAATTTCTCCGGCGAGTATTGAAGCAAACGGAGTTAAGCCAACTAATTGAAATAGAATATTGCGTTGGCAAAGTAGTTATTGAACAGCTACTGGTATTAGTGATTATCAATTTTACTTCTCAGAATTAATTTCAAGGCTTAATGAAAAGCCACAATCAACATAGTTAAATTTGGGGAGAAAAGGAAGAAAAAAAACAGAACCCTTGAGGAAGACAATTTAATATTCATTTTGAACGTCACAAGATAAAATTACTGAATGTACATTCTAAGAAGTATTGGTAAATGGTGATTCGTATCACAGGTAATTATGGTGATAGCAATAGCTAAGGAAAGAACAAACAATTCTAGTCTCGACCAAGTTGGCTAATCCTCTACTTAGTTCACTATGATCTCTCTATCCAAATGAAATGTAGCAGAAAGAGAGAACTGAGAAGAGCGAGATTAAGGACCAAAGGGCCTTGGTCCTTCCAAATGTATCAGAATTGCTACAAATGGTTAGATGTCTTCCTACATCATTATATTATATGTTAATATGCTCAAGAGAAATACAAATTCCAGAAGAATAATATATACTGAATCGTTGCAATTTACAAGTCTTCCACAAATACACAACAGATGCCGAAGCTCCAACTTACAAAAAAATAGACAGCCTCAGTCAAACATAAATTCATTTGCCGTGCTCTTTCAGGTAATTGCCGAACAACAAGAAACAAGCCAAGCAGAGCATTTATTGTCATTGTCAAGTTTCCATTTTCTCCAAAATGGAATAGGGTGATATATCCAACTCATTCATCTGGCCCATGCCATATGCAGCAATTAGTAGAGCCTCAGCCCTTCCTGCAATATGACAGATCAATTACATATATAATCACAACTGACAAAATACCTTGTAAACAACAGGATCAATAGGCACAAATACAACATATTCCAGACAATATTGAAAGAAATTCACAAGTTGATTAACAAATACTGCCCCCAGTCCTCAATATAATACCCACTTTAATGAAAAAATTAAACTGCAAAGTGAATCTTATATTAAGGATCAGAAGGAGCAACATTTAACCTACCATGCCTCCTATACAGATAGTGAATCAGCTGTCAGTTGAATTTTTAACACCATACGTCATTCAGAATTTTATTTTTTTATCTGTTAATCTTAAGTACTTCCAATAGCTTTAAGATTGCAGATGGTCTGTATTTTATACTTAATACCAGAGAACCTTTTCGATGCATTTAGTTCTCATAGCTCATTCTTTTAATCAGAATCAACACAAGACTGTGATGTATATCTCTGTTCATTACTCTATATTCCTCAGTTAGCTTCCTCATTTCCTTTATAACTTCTAGAATAAAAGAAAAGATAAAAACTCAATACCAAGAAAGACCAACTAGTGATATCTTTATTCAAACTAACAAAAAAATTAAAACTGCAGCTCTGCAGACTACAGGGAGCTCAATAACTCCTACAGAGCCTACATCGTTTTTAATAAGAGAACTAGCAGGACTTTGAAGATAAACATTGCATTACTTAGAAGTGGAAGTAATGTCTAAACTTTCAAACCAATAGGATTCTAGGGTTTTGGAATGTCCTGTTAAAAATGCTGCTATTACACATTTCCAAAATAATCTTGTATAACCAGGATGGCAGATGAAAGATGGACTATAAGACAAAAAAAAAAAATACCATGATCTTTTTTCCTTCCCAACAGCGAACTCAGTGATGGAAAAAAGGTAGATGCCACTCTCCTGCTATCATCCTGTAATATCAAAACTAAAATTGCTATAATTCAAAAGAGGCAACAGTGTAGGCAAAAATTAATATTTTCAACTTTTAACAATCTACACACACACACCCCACTCACTTGCTCCTGATCAAGGAGTTCATGAAAATATGAATAAAACATGGACATGAAGTTGCATTTAATAATTAGACAAAACCAACTCCAGTCTTTATTGCTAGGACCAAACAAACCTTTGCAGCCCTACTTCCATTGAGTTCAAATTTGGTTTTCCAAGTATTGGATGGCACTGGAACAACAGAAAATCCCGAGGCGACTAAGATCCCAATCCATAGCCCATACCCAAATCCTCCGCTCCACCAACCCTTAATTATAAAGACAAGGAAAACACTGAGCACAAAAAAAAAAATGAAAACAAATATTTCTGATTGATATAGCAGTCGTTCCATCAAAATATCATATTATATAAGCATTCTGCATATATCTAGTAATCATTCATTCTGACCAAGAGCTGGTTCCCGGCTGGTCCAGTTCAGTTTTCAAAACCTTATGAAATTACCATTGATTCAGTAGCAATACCAGAAAAATATGTCCTGATATAGCTCCGCATTGATATATGCTACAGAAACACTTTTTATAGTTTAGACACAGGAAATACTCTAGGGACAGAAAAGTGCAAGTTTTGATCAGCTTTGGAGATCAATCACAGAACAAAAGGCATACAGAGGAAGAGGTCAAATCATTGTAGAGTATTTAAAAGAGACATCAGAATCCAAAAGCAATGCTTGAGTAGAAACACAAAATGCTAAGAACTTCAGGAGAACTTTTAGTCCTTCAAGAAAAAAAGGTATTGTAAATAGAAGTCCTCTGGGGAATCTTTATTCTTTAGAGACAAGGGTTCATTTCCTTGAGACTCAAGTAACATTCTACATCAATATATTTTGGATTAAGGATGTTAACTCAAGTTAAAGCAGCATGACGAGAATGAGCTTAACATTAGGCAGGATTATAATCAAATGTGAACTTGCATGGTTGAGGGGCCAAGAAAGACGTTCTGGCCAAATCAAAAGAGGAAAAAATAATTACACTTAAGGACTCTTCTTCCCAACAGAGGAAAGTTAGTGCAAATTCATGTGGGCCATGCCAAGGCCAGGTGATTCCTCATCTGCAACGAGTAGCTCAATGAAGCAGAAAGTTGCAGACAAAGACAAACAGCCTTAAATTAAAGTCAACGGAAAAGTTCAAAAAATCATATTAGAGGATAAGGGACTAGACCAACCTGCTTCCCATCATTTGGAAATGGAGTTGATTGTTCTATATAAGCGGTGGTTCCTAATGAAAGCAAGAGTCAGTTTCCAAAAGTCCAAGAATAAACAGTGTCAGGTATCAAAATAAATATATTAGAGAGCAAAATAATGCTGACAAATTACCCCCTGCAGACTGAGGATGTATTATAGAGTGCATACAATTTACTTCATCAAAGAAATAAGAGACGAGTACAGGACCTTGCAGCCCAAGACGTGAACCAGAGAAATCAGCAGATTGAAATGGCAGGACGGGCAAAGTAAAATTTGAGGTGCCATCAATTGAGACCACTAAAATCATTTAGTATTTTGAGATACATAAAATAAGGTTGATAATCCCCATAGTCAGCACCCATAAGATGAAAAGAACTATCAATTTAGCCTTTCCCACAATTAAGAATAAGTTTGTAACTTCTATTCATCAGATTTTATGAGCCTTAAGGTTTGTGAAGTGGAGAGAGAAACAAAAAAAAAGTCTCAAGTAGTAAAATCCCACAAAGCAATTTCAAGTATATGTCTATTTAACTTGATCACTTCCATTACCTTCACAATTTTCTTCAACTCTAAATTGAACGTTCTAGAAAGTATGTAAAAGATGGGCGCAAAATATTTATTGACAAAAAAGAAAATACATATGAATAAGAGGACCAAGATTGGAATGAGAAATCAATCAAAGGAAGATTACGTCAGCTGTAATGCACCGGCTGAACAGAATCACACCCTCGAAGAAAAAGGAGAAAAGAAAAGGAAACTTCAACATAATAAGTAAAACCTACAAGACAAAACGGTTATTGAGGTTGGTATCATTCCCTTCCTCGAAGAAAAAGGAGAAAAGAAAAGGAACTTCAACATAATAAGTAAAACCTACAACAAGACAAAACGGTTATTGAGGTTGGTATCATTCGCTTCTAACATTATTCTTACAAGATAGATGAAAACTTGGTTCGCATAGCAAAAACAATCTGATAAATATGACGTTCATTTGTTTAACGATAGGTAGAGGCAAAAGGTGGAACTTTAGCATACCAATAGGAGCATCAAAACTACGAACCAACTGAATAATAGACTTAGCATCTAAGCGCTTTCGGGTTCTTTTTCCAACAAGTATTTGTACATGTGGAGAGTCAAATACCTGTAAAAGGTACAGTTATTGCAGACACAAAACATACTAAACACATGAATGGATTAAACCAGAACATAATCTACACTATAACTGACTAAAACATGAAAATCAAGAGACAATTCATAAATGTTAAAAGGAAATAAAGTCTGGCAGTAAGAAACCATTCTAGTACATCTTTTACGCTTTCACTGACTCTTCCTTGATTGATACGATAGAGTAACATTCCAGGCGGAAGTAAACGTCATTTTAAAAAAAAATGAGAATAGAGGAAGATACAAGTGAAGATGGGGTATTTTCCAAGGGAAAAGGACAAAGACATTGATAGTGACAAAGGAAAATAAAACATTGGCTTTGTTTGTGAAAGCTTCTCAGGAGCCCAAAAGCACATTCAATAGTGTTTTTCGGCAAAACGAGATAATCTCCTTCACATATTTGCCTTGGCTTGCGTAAAAGTACTTCTCTACCGCTTTTCCAAACGAGTCCATCATCAGTTATCCTCTATATACAAAGCTTCCAGTAACTAAACAACAGAACCGTTTCAAGCTTACCAGATTAGCATATAATCCTGTTTTATAATGCAATAAGTGAATAGGATCACCCGTTGTTTCTCCACAGGTGGTAAAAAAACAAACTAAATTACATTCATAATGATGAGGCAGAGGGATATTAATCGTTCTCAGTCCTCGCACTGGAAGCCAGACTCCGACTACCTATCTCAAAAAAAGTGATGGTCTTTATCAATGATCTCATTCATAAATTAATGTCCAATTCTAGCATAAATACCATATTCCATAACCATAAGGAAGCTTCGCTAGAAAGCAAGTATATTGACAAAACCCATTAGCGCCCGCAGCCGATATAATTGAACAAGCGGACATTAAGAACAAATGGGGACCAAATTTAAAAGGAAAAATGTATCTTTGAAGGACAAAAGTGATTATTCTCTCATTTAAGTTGTTCATCAACAAAAAATACTCTTTCTAAACACTTCGCTAAACCACAAGTAGCACTTCATCCAACTGAAAGAGAAAAACCGTGTTACCTGAGCAGAACAACCGGAGTCTTCGTATTTCAGGAGCGCCACCGCACCAGAGACATCTGGGTCAACTCCAATGACCCACCCCCAACCCTCATTGTTTTGGTTCAGGTCCATTTCTCCATCCAACAGGTGAGTCTTCTCGTGCAAAGGGCAAGATAGTGAAGCCAACCATTTCTTCTTAAGTTCCGCATCAGACTCCTTTACCCTACGCCTCACACCGTTCCTTCGAACGGGTTCATCGGGAATTACAGTTTGAGTGTGATTTCGAATACGAAAGTGGGTTTTATCGGAAGTGAGAGAAAAGGTCGAGAAGTATTTGCATCTATCATTGACGGAGGTGAAGGAAATTGCAGTGTTGAACTGGGAAGAGAGTGAGTACATAGAAGGGACTCGGATTTGGCGGCAACCTAACAGCACGTATTGCATGAAAATCAATCCCAGAAGTATATTATGTGGGAAGATGGTGGAGTGAGTTGATATTTGAAGAAGATGAAGTGGTGAGGCTTAACTTTATCACTTCAGTCAGAGGACCCCTTCCGTGGATTTCATAGTTTGAACTTTGAACTATGAAGTTTGAACGATGTCCGAACCAGGCTCCAGCGGAAAGAGTGGAGGGAAACGACTCAATCTGGAAAAAGTGCTTCTAATATGGTTTCCATTTTCCGGACAAAATAATCGGATTTTATAAAATTTCATGATTTATGTGAATTATGATTAAGACTTAATATTAAGAGAAAGAATTTAAAAAAAAATAAATCAATACAGTATATTATAAGTGTTATAAAATAAAAAATTAGAGTATAGAAAGCATGACAAGACAAGTATACCTTGTGCCCGTTTGGGAAGGTGGTAGAGAAGTACTTTTACACAAGTCGAGGTAAATATGTGGTGGAGATTATCTCACTTTTGTTGAAAAACATGCTTTTGAGGAGTAAATAAACTTTTTAAAACAATGGCATTGTACATTATCCCTATTTACATACTTTTAAATATATAGTTAAAAAATAACGATAAATACAACGGCATTGACTATGAAAAAACTCTCACAAGCGAGTTACGGGGTTTATGAGATTCAGCGTATAAAATATTTACAACAATAATGCATTAAAACTAATTTGCTCTCACGTCTTTTTAAAGATATAGCATATTTAATAAAATACTTTTTTTATTGAAAATTACAAAAAATTCCATTATTGAAATGTTTATTGGCCAAAAATATATAAAATTTTATTCTCCTGTTAGAAGCAATCATATTGTCAGATACTAAATGTGAGCAACTTTTCTAATGGAATTCAAACTTTAGTACGTTGTATTGTGTAAAATTAGCCCCTTCCATTAAACCTGATACCCATGGGTAAAGGTTGGAAAGATATATAAAATTTGTTTGAATGTATTTATGTTATGTGCAAATGCTTTTGGTTCCGTTTGGATAGTTCATTGGAAAAACGGACACAGATTCCGAGGCAGTTTATGTGAGAGGAAAATTGTCTCGATAAACGCACCCGTTATGCAAACGGGTAAAACAAACGCACCATTTGGCTTCATATTTAAAATAGAATGTGCAACTCATGTTGAGGAGAGATTGTTTTTGAGAAAGTGAACTTACTTTGTATCAAGTGCAAGTTTTGCTGGGACATACAGTTTACGACTCAACCTGAATAAAGGAACCAGGAAGGTAGGAATTATCCAGTTATTAAGATGAAAATAATACAAGATCCAAAAATGCTCAGGTATAAAATTTAATTCAACCTATGTGATTAACTTTCATGCTCTCATGCAAAGCTACTGAAGCCTATGATTATCAAATGCCAATGCCAGATTGAAGAGAGCAACTTCATGAGATCAACAATTTGAATTTGAAGCCTATGGTCATGGAAATATAAAAAGGGAAATCAAACGACACTCTTTCTGTTAATGTTCAACCTAATTAAGAATCAAACACTACCCTAAATTTCAGGACCTGCAAGTTAACACTATGCTTGCCACACTAATTCATTCAATCAAAGCCGATCCCAATAGCAAAACACCAATCAAATGATCTCAAAATGAATATTGGATTCATTCTATGATTAATTCACTACTTTCCTTACTAATAATAGATGGACAGTTGAACACCACTAGGGATAAGTAAACCTACTAAATATTCCATCTACATCTTAGCCTATTGCACCATACATGATAACTATCATCCCAATCCCCCCCTTTCAACATACCCATTTCACAGATCATTTGCTCTCCACAAAATTTTGCGCATTTATAGCTCCATTACAGGTCCCAATTACTGCGGCCGCCAAACTGTGCTGTTGCCAAACCACAATTCACTGCAGCTTCTCTACTTCTGAAAGAAAGAACCGTCACTAATAATCAGAACCATGGCTTTAACTGACTATAAACTAAGTCTAAAATAAGATCAATCACGAAACCCAGAAACCCCTGTTCAAAATCCTGAGCCTGAAGTCGTTAACATAGATGGAGGCATATACTCTGTTAATAGAAATTCAGTAAACAGGTAAACTATGAACTAATCCCTATATCTTTGAAGAACTATGTTAGAAGTATGAGTTAGTAAAAGTGATTAGTGTTAATCACTTAGTTAGTTAATGACCCAAAATCTATATAAAGGGTCACAATGTAATGATTTGAGTGTGTGATTGTATAATCATCACCACAAGGTAAGAGGATGAAGAATCCCCACCAAGAAGGGGAGGATAACTTGGGTCTCCCACTTCAAGAGTCCCCAAAATGGGGTTAGTTCATCTCCCTCAAGAGAGGGAAGATAATTGTTGTACCCATATGGTTTTGTTATAATACATTCATTTTCTTTCATTTCTATTCTCAACATGGTATCAGAGCAGGCTGTTTTCTTGGGCCAAAATTGCTGCAAGAAAAGCCATACTTCAAGGTCAACACCTTCATCCTTCTGCAATATCTTCTATGCTTCAACCATGAAATATTCAAGAATCATGAAGAAGCGTATCTGGGCAAGTCATGTAAGTCACAAACTTTCACTGCATAGAAGGCAAGCACTATGGTTGGTCTTGAAAGAAGAGTTTGCAGCGTGAGAGGCAATCTTTGTTCTATAAAAATTATTGCACTATTATTTTCTTCAATTGTCGTCTCATAGAAGTAGAGAGCAATTTGAACAAGCGACAAAGATCAGAAATCTGATTCGCACCCTACTGAGGAGTCTCACATGTAGGAGTCTGGATAGTTGCCCATTCAAGATTCAAGCTTGTGCATCATCAAAGTACTTCAAGGCTGCGACAATTTCATTGTTCATTTCAGCCATGAGGGAAGAAACGCTTCTACCGCTGTGATTCCGTAGCCAAGAAAATGTTGAATTACACAGTTCTGAAGATCGAATGCCATTGATGGGTTCTTTCGTCCTTCCATCAAAATCTCTCCAACAGTGGATTCTTTTCTTGGAATGCAAATATTTTTATGATTGTAAAAAAAAAATTGAAAGATCGTACTCAAGTGTTCATCGGAGGGAAATACGGAGGAAGTGGCGAGGTGATAAAATATCTACTCGAAGTTGGTGAATTAGCCAAGATTCTTGAAGCATTTCCAAAAGAGAAAGCCTAGGTTCGTTAGTGATGGTTGTGGAGATGTGAGATTTGTGCCTTGTATGAATTGCAATTGAAGTAGGAAGGTATTTGATGAAGATGAAGGCCTTTTGAAGAGATGCTTGGTGTGCAATGAGAATGGATTAATCTGTTGCCCAGCTTGCTGTTCTTGAATGATCGCCGAATAGTAGTACATTGTTATTCTTTTGGCAGGTCTTATGTTTGCTCACTATCTTGTTGCAGCAACATTTTGGAGTTTCTTTTACTCTTCCTCGGTTTCTGCATCCTACAGCAAACTGCTCCTGGAGCTTTATTTGAGGACAAGCCTTACTCAGCCAAAAGCTTCATTCTGATCTATTGCTCATGATTTGGCAGCATGAGCGGAGGCATTTCTCATCGAAAAATAAATAAAATGATGACAGGAATCGTGGGAAAGGAAGCCATCTCTTGCTGGAAGGAACAAAGAAAGAAGCAGAAGGAATGCATTGACGAAAGCTCTTGCATTTGGAAGGGTTTGTTAGGTGTTCTTTACACAGTCTCCAGTTGGGCTGAAGTGCATGCGTTTATTTTGGGTTGCTAGTCTTTCTGAAAAAGTATACATAGTGCAATACAGATACACAAAATGGGTGGCTGATTTTATAGGGCCACGGATTTCATGCTGTCACTCTGGTTTC
>JANTPZ010095864.1:0-18061 GCA_025593235.1 Vachellia pachyceras | reverse complement strand
GCAAATCGTGAGGGGGAGTGTGATTCCCTTTGTAAAGGCTTGAGAAGCCTAATGTTATTGTTGTTAGTGGATTGGAAAATCTCATATGAGCTCTGAGGACTGGATGTAGGTCGAAAGGACCGAACCAGGATAAATCACCGTGTTTATCTTCTCTGCTCTTTCTTTCAATGACTTTATTTTATTTACTCTTTGATTTAATGAAAATTTTTATAACACCCAATTCACCCCCCTCTTGGGTGACAGTCATCCTAACACTCTTGCCAGCTGAGGGGGCATTTTGCACGAATATGTGTCCTAATAGAGCTGGGAAACAATTAATGCCGAGTTTTAAATTGGATGGGGAGGAGCATTATTTGGAATATGAGGAGCTTCATTTGCTATGAACAATATGTGGTACATATGGGCATAGGAAGGAAGGATGTCCTACTAGGAAGGCTTCAAATGTTGTAGATAATGATCGCAGGAAGGATGATGGAAGCAAGGATCAATGTATGGAGAACCATGAGGTTGATAAGGTAGCAGAACAATAGAGAGTGGTCGAGAAGCGATGCTACCGGAGAGCAAAGGAGAAGAATGACGGATCGTCTAAGGTGGAAAAATCAGGCTCAAGATTTACTGTATTAGCTGATGCGGAACTAGTTAAGCAAGATAATCGTGGTACGACTTATGTGATAGCAAGTGAACAGTATAATGGGATGAAGAGAAGTGAAAGGTTTGCTCATGGTTATAGGGAGTCGAACAATGTGGAGAAGGACAAGGTGGTGGAGAGTAGTGACATGCAGTGACATGTAGAGGCTCTAGCATACACCACATGAGAGAACTAATTTATAATACAAACTTGTATAATGTGTTATGGAATGGAGGCCAGTCTGATTTTTTTAAGCCCAAGAGATGGCTTAGGTAAGGTGACCCAATATCCCCTTTCTTGTTTGTGTTGTACATGGAAAATCTCTCCCATATAATATGTGATGCAGTAGATGCTGGCCAGTGGCAACCTATTTGGGTATCCACAGAGGGGCCTTGAATATCTTGTCTTATGTTTGTTGATTATTTACTCCTCTTTAGAGAAGCAACTAAGAGGCAAATTTCGGTTATGATGACTTGCTTAGAGCATTTGTGTCAAATATCGGGTGCCAGAGTTAGTTAGCAAAAATCATCCATTTTCTTCTCCAAAAATGTTTCAGTACACAAGAGAAAACAACTAGCAGATATGGCAGGGATGAGAGTTTCAACTGAAATAGGAAGATATTTGGGATTTCCTCTATCTACAAGGACAAACGCTACTAAAAATTTCCAGTTCATCGTGGATAGAGTAAGATCTAAATTGTCTGCATGGAAGATAACAAGTCTCTCTGCTGCCGGGAGAATGACCTTGGCAAAATCGGTTATCAGCTTAGTTCTACTTTACCCTATGCAAGTGATGAAGGTTCCCGTGGCAATTTGCAATGAAGTGGAGAGGATGCAGCGGAATTTCATATGGGGGTCACAAAACAGCAGGAATTTTCATCTGGTTAGTTGGGAGACTGTGATTCTCCCCAAGACTCATGGTGGGCTCGAATTTAGAAGGTTGCAGTCTATGAATTGTGCATTTGGGGCAACACTAGCATGGAAACTTATTATGGACATGGATAGCTTATGGGCAAATGTACTGTAGGGTAAATATATGTTAAGGGATGATGATAACCTCCTCAACTATAAGAAAGGAGATTCCAATTTTTTGCGATTTTTATGTGAACAGAAAAGTGTGGTTGATAATGGCACTAAATGGCAAGTAAGGAATGGTAATGGGTGAGGTTCTTCTCAGATACTTGGCTGCTACATGAGAAACCTATTAAAGACAGGTGCATGAGACCTTTATTAGCAGCTGAGGAGGAATCATGAGTAGGAGATTGGGTGGTGGATGGTATGTGGGATTACAGCAGATTGGAAAGTCTGGTGGATAGTGAGGTAATGGTTAGACTGTTAAATTTAATACCTCCTAGACCGAATGTGGGAACGATGTGAAATCCTCAACAGGAATTTTTACTGTTAATAGTGCCTACCTAGCAATTGAAGATAGTCCTCCAAATCTGTATAGTCCTTTATATAAACAGATCTGGAAATGGAGGGGAGTTGAAAGGATTAAATTTTTTCTGGAAAGTTGCACATAATAGGCTTCCTACGAATGGGTGGAGAAGCAATTAGGCAAATGTCTCTCCTCAATGTTCCTATTGCTTGTCCAGAACAGAGGACATACTGCATGTGCTTAGAGATTGCTCATATGCAAGAAGTTTGTGGAACTTAGCTATGAAACCAGGGTGCCTGTCAACTTTCTTCACTGTATCCCTACGTGACTGGTTGACCATAAACCTTAAAGGTGGCCTAGGAATTTATTATATTCCTAACTGGGAGCTATTTTAGGGAGAAGCAGTTTGGTGTTTATGGAATTGGAGGAATAAGGCGGTTTCGACACAAGCTTCAACAAACCTCAGCAACCTTTTAATGCAGTTCTGGTTTTGTGGAAATCTTTCATGCAGAGTGTTGGAATTAGAACGTACACGCAATGAAATTTAAAATTTTTCTAATCCCAAATATGGATCTGTCAAAGGCGTTTAGATCGAGGAGATGAAGGCGTACCTTTTGCGTTTTGAGATCGTCCCTTCCTTTGCGTCTGGATCTCTTCAGATTCCACAACCTTCTGTACTCTTGCTTCCGATCACGAAGAGCCGACGTTCTTTCGATTGCCTCCCTCTACCGGTATCCATGTGAAGAGTCTCCAACAATGGCAGCGTGCTAGCACCTCTTCGTTTCTCTCTCTCTCTAGGGTTTCGTGGCTCAATAGCGAATTCAGATTGAGAATGGGATGCCTCTACTGTTCCCGAGCACTTATATTTATAGAGCTCATTGAGTGCATCACAATCCAAGATTAATCTTTTATTAATTGAAAAATCCGAATTTGAATCTCAAAAAGATATTCAAGATCAATCTCATTAATCTTGAAATTTGAAATCCAAATGATATCTCAGATTAATCTTTATTAATCTTGAAATTCGAATTTCAAAAGGATATTTAAGATTAATCATTATTAATCTTTAAATTCGAATTTTAAAGATATTCAAGATCTAATCTTTATAAATCTTGAAATTTGAATTTCAAAAAGATGTTCAAGATCTAATCTTTATTAATCTTGAAATTCGAATTTTGAAGTTCAAAATGTGAAATTCGAATTTTGCAATCTTAATTTGGATTAAATTGATCTAATCAAATCATATTCATTTAATTAATCCAAATAATGAGCCAACAAATTTTAATTTATCTCTATAAATTAAATTAATGTTAGTTATTTAATTTATCAAATAAATTAAATATTAAACTAACACATACAAATATTATTTTCATAATATTGTGCAATTTCGAATTTCAACATATATACATATATATATATATTCAAAATTCGAGTAAGCCCTAGAAATAAAGCTCATGTTGTGCTGTTCTTACGTGCGACCCTGTAGGCCCATATAAAATTGGCAGTGGACTAATTTCAACATAAGCTCACAAGTCGCAAGCGGTCTCTAGCAAGACATTACGACTACCCAAATCATACGGGGATCGTTAACACGACGCAACCTTTCATACAACCACATCACATCCCTTTTGTCACGCGATATCTCGGTTAAGGATGAGGCATGGATGATGTTGTCCTCCTATTCCCGACCATTACTTTCTCGATCCCTGAATAGTCTGATCAAAGAAATGAAAACTCATTTTCATTGCAGTATGGCCATACATTTCTCAAACTCACTCATTGAGGGGCCCAATAATATCTCTCGACTAATGTGAGGGACAAATCCCATCTTGATCACTCACATTCCTCCACATGAAAACCCTTAAGCCCGATTATAGCCTTTATCATCACCCGGTCAAAGGTGACTTTTGACTAAGTCAAAGCTTAGTGACTTTCATGCAGGAACCCATGATGATCTCAGGTTAAAGGGCATTATGACATGATCACATATGAGATAAGATAATGACTTAATCCATGCAGCTTTCTCATAGTGGGTCGATCCAGCACCTTGTACTCTTACAAGTGCTTCTGACTTTGACTCGTATCTCCATACCTCATCAAAGTCATACTGGTCTTGCTTTATCTACGTTCCCACATAGACAACCAATCAGGGACATTTAAAACAATATTCATAATTTGTCTATGGATACAATTATCATAACAAATATACAAAAACGTATGATAATTAATGGAGAAAATACATTAAAATAAATAATGTCTGAAATACAATGATTGCCCCTAGGGCACAATTTCCAACACAGAGTGAGGAAATACTGCAACTTAATGATGTTCTGGCCATGACACAGTTAGCTAGCTGGAAACCGCTGCAAAGAGGATGGGTGAAAGTTAGTGTTAATGGAACCATGTCCCAGGTGTCTCTTAATGCTGGATTTGGAGGTGTCATCAAAGATCATATGAGAGGGTGGTTGTTTGGATTCACGAAGTGCTTGGGAAAGTGTAATCCTTATGAGGCTGATGAATGGGCGATCTATAATGGCCTCCAGAGAGCTCTTGAGCGTGGCTTTAGGATCGTGGTGATTGAGTCCGATGCACAATTGCTTGTCCAAATGATTAAAGCAAATACATGGTCTGCCAATGCCAGTCTGATACTCTGCGAAATTCATTCACTTTTGGATAGGGATTGGGAGGTTATTATCCAATATGTGCCGAGGGAATAGAACATGGTCGATGATGCTTTGGTTAAAGAAGCGAGATCCATAACTACAGGTTACGCCTTTTGTCCGCCTCATTTGAAGGCAGTGCTTTAATGATCTTGGGATTTCATCCCCTCATGATGTAGGAACTCTATCTTGAGCTATTTTGCTCTCTTTTGTAATAAAAAAAATTGCAAATAAAAATTGGAAATTGCAATGATTAAAATATATTAAGGAGATTGAAGTACAAAGCGGATATACGAAAATTACCCATATACAAATGCTACAACAAGATTAAAGATACTTAAACATCCCAAGGTGATACATACTATAATGAAAAGGCCAAGCATATCCCAGCATTGACTTGTGAATGGGATGAAACTTTTAAGCAAGCCACTCACAAGATGTTCCTTCACACGTCATGCTAGCAGCTATAAAGTGATGCCTAATGTTTACGTGTGAATAGCTGAATATCAGGATGCTTGTAGCTGAACATGAAAGTTATTGAAGAAAGTCAAATTTAACAAGAAAATGAGAAAATGAGATATAAACATGTTACTTCCAAATTTAAAAAGAAGATGTAATTAATGCAAGATTTAAAAGAACATGATGACATGGATGATTTTGTGGTTGAAGATGCATGTGGCACCAATATTAATGTCTAAAAATAATGATACAAGTGATTAAGTGGCCTAATTAAACAATAGCTTGGGATTTAGAGAAAAATTAGATAGACAGACTAATCAATTTTTATTCTTTTTTTTCCTTTGGATACTTTTAATTTTTGTCTTTCTCAGTTTTTAGTTTTGGTTGAGCAAATGTAGATAATAAATGAGGAAGATCTACGAAAACATTGTGCAAGTTCATGAATATATTGTTTCATTAAAAAATCATTAAATTAAATATTCGATAACAAATGTAGTGTTAATATTATATATATATATATATCTTCATTACATTTCAATTGAAAGAAAATAGAACCCATAAGAAGATCATGTTCGACATATAATTAGAAGGGAATAAAAGAAGAGTGTGTATGAAGAATTTGTCCAAGTTCATAAATTTGTGACACAAATATCAAAAAGATAAACAAGAAATTAAAGTCGCTAACTAAACAAAAATTGATAATAACTATGAAAACTTCTGGACTGAAATTATCCTGGTTTTTAAATATTCAGAGTGAAAAATCATCTGGAAACTTTCAGCTGCTTAATGCCCTTAAGAGAAAGCTTGTAGAGCATTTTTGCTCTTACCCTTTATTTGTTGGCTGATGTCATTTAAGTGGTTCATACAAGGAGACTTTTTGTTGTTACCTTCAGCCATTCATATAGATAATGACTTATTCCCTCTTTATTATGCAATAGTAGGTAGGAAAATTTTAATAATCAGGCCTGGTTCCTGGTTTCTTGAAAACAGAAGAGATCACAAGGTCAGATCAATATTTTACACTAATCAACATGGATTTTGCTATCATCATGTCAACGGGGTTTTATTTTGAATTTGAATGGCAGATATAGAGCCAAAGGTGGGAATCAAACCCCAAACTTAATGTCACAGATCACAAGGCCAGTGCAATATACTGCTAGATCCAAGGTTCTTTGGTATGTCAAGGAAAATTTTAACTCTAGGCTTATGAAATTTAACATAGGCATAGGAAAAGAGTGACAGGAAGACCAAGACAGACACATTTAAGTTGTGGGACAATATTGCGACATTTAAAGTGCATGCAATGATTTCTCAACATTGACACCAATACAAATTTGGCTTCAAAGCCAACATGCAAGTTTATCAGCAAGGCAAGCAGCACTCATGTAAATGGATGAAATATTTGTTTTTGTTTTTTTTTGGAGGGATGCATTTGTGTAAACTTCAAAAAAACAAGTGATTAACGTTCAAATAATAAAGGACATAAGCAACAATAGGCAAGTCAAGAATATGAAATTTGGCCAGCTATGGGACGATTCGAAAGTTATTTTACCCGTGGTCAATGAACTCAGTGAACATGTACTTAGAGCTAGAAACATTGCAGCTTCTAGAAAACAAGGGAACTTATTTGTACTCCAATGCCTTTTGTAGAGCTTGATTTATTAATATAATTCCTTTACATTCAAAATAAAAGGACATAATCACTTCTTAAGAAAGTCACTAGTTAAAATAAGTTCAAAAAGATTTCTGACAAAAAAAAAAGTCACTAGTTAAAATAAGTTCAAAAAGTTTTTTTTAAAAAGTGATATCAATAAAGGCAAAGTTGTGCTGTGAGAGAGAGAGAGAGAGAGAGAGAGAGCTGGGGGGATGTAGGTTAACTACGAGAGCTACAACAGCTAAAAAATAATAATTTTCAGCACACCCCTGAAGTTATAAATCATCTGCATGGAATTTGAAAATTATCACAATATAGCTGAAAATTACTAAAATAACAAAGTACACTTTCTGGGGAAAAACAAAGTAAACTTTGCTATTTTACTCTGGTAGATTACAATTCTGTCCACATGAAACTCACTCTGATAACATGAAGGGTGAAAGATGGCTGAAAATTATTCTCACAATAAATTTTCCTCATTGAACCGATTGAGAAATAAAGACGACGGCTCTGCCTTGTCTGACCAAGACACGAATGCTAAAATAGCAATATAAACGAAGTAAACAGGGGGGGGCACAGGATGATGCTGAAAAAAGGTGTTAATCTTCCAACAGTTGGCACAAGCTTTTAATAATTAATATAGGCATAGACCAGACTCAAATGTATCAATGAATTGTTGCACCATCTATTGACATAATGCTTCACTTCTTTCAACAGTTTCTCTCAAATGCAGAACATGGCATGGAATAACATTTAGTTGCATCCTTAAAGCTGGATATATAACAGATGACATCATCGAACACTGGAATACAATACATGAGTTTGTGGAGAATGGATTCTTTGAAACTTGAGTTGGCAAAGTTGAATTCAAAACACTAAAACCAAATATCTGGTACTTATATGTTGCATTCAACTTCACCAACTTCATAGATTCTTGACTTCATCTCCAGACGATGGGATCTCAAGTTTGGGCTGTTTCAAGCGCTAAGAGAGAGAGATATAATAGAAGCAAGCTTAAATTTGCGGACTTTGGAAGAACTTTCAGGCTGAAATAAGACCTCAGTACTTGATCTAACATTTACTTCTTTCCACTCTGTCGATGATCCACCTTCAGTTCTATAGTCACGCTCAGCAAACAAAACTTGGAGTCTCGAAGGCGCTGAAAATGGTAAAAGTAAAATAAGGAAAACCAAAACTAACCGTACAAAGAAAGAAATATGTAGTTGAACCAGAAAGTATAAGGTGAAGGAAAGCTAATAGAAGTCGTCTATTTTATAATGCCTCTGCCTCTTTCAAACTTGGGTAATTAAAAATTGTAATTGCAGTCTTATGGAAGAGAACACAAATCAGTGGCAAATATTTTAATAGATTAACTCGTCCGCTTGAAGCTAGCACTCCATACAACTACATTAGATTAATATCCTCAATTAGATTACCTAGTCCAAACATGCTTGTTCGTTGAATTGCCATACGTGAAACTTTTGATCTTCTAATATCCCTCAAAGCTTGGACATCTTCATGCTTGCCCTTAAATTCTAGGAACTCCCCCAGTATATATTTATTTCCTTTCAGTTCCAACCTGCAAACAAAACTATGCTTAAAGTAAAATAAAATTGATTTATGTGGAAATCACCATGAAGTCTCATAGAAGAATGCGATCACCAAAAAGTCCCCAGAAAAGTGAGCAGTTATGGACTTGTTGTCATTTTTTACACTGAAACTTGTCAGTGAATGCTGCTCAATTGTTGAAATATTTTTTAGTGATTATATTCATTCCTTAAGACTTCACAATGATTTTCTTTGATTTATCCTTTTGATAATATCTTGTGATCAGACTATGTTCCATGCTCCAAATGCCAAATAATACAAGGCTACCAAAGTTTTTCAACGATTAATATCTTTTCCATAGCTTGAGGAAAGAGTTGAGAATCTAGATGTGATATGTCCAGATTATGGAAAAATCTGCTTACAGGAATCTGGATTTTATTATGTTAAGATTATTTCCTTTTTTATCAATAGTAAAAAAACTTAGGAGAGCTGTATCCCAAGAGCTTTTCAAGGACAGTAGACTTCACAGCTCAAAAAGCAGTTATGAAAATACTTTTAGATCACACACCAAAAGAGAGAAACTAACCTATCCCAAATGGGAGCTGTGCTCAGGATAAAGTCAAAATTCTGATGCATAGATTCTTGCATCTCTTTCTTGTCACCACGGAAGGCACTTTTCATCCAACCAGATAACGTACTCTTTGATGCTGGCTTCAGTTGTACCCATTGTTCATAAGTAATAACTTCAGATGGAAAGCTGCTTTCTGAAAGCACACTGCAAGAACGGAGACAACTATTAACCACAACATACACTGCCAGAAAATAGATAATAAACAAAGAGGTTAACAGTGGCACTTTGGAATTAGTAAAATATGTTCTCTCCTATCATACAAATATTTTTGTCCCTGTCTAGAAGAAGCATATCCCTGCTCTCAGAATTTAGTGGATCAAGCATAACTTTGGGGGGGGGGTGTGAGGGAGGGAGGGAGGGAGATTTATGTATCTCTCCAAAGGGGTGTGGTGTAGCGCTTAAGCAGGTTGTGATTAAGTGAAGCAAAGCCCTGGTCTCTCGAACACCAGGTTGGGATGGAGGAAAGTCATATTTCTTCATCATTTTTTTATTTTGTGCCGTGAGAGTGAAATCTGTCCATGAGCTCTGTCTCCAGTAGCTTATTTTCTGAGCTTAGCTTTATTCCTGCTGTGAATCTCTCTCTTCCAACTATCCAGATATTTAATATAATTTCACAGTTGGATTTATATCATTTGGCGTGGGCTCCATCAGGTACCCATTAGAGTCCCACTTAATAGGCTAGCATTTTGTGTTAAGCTCTCCCTTTGGACTTATGCTCATAAAATTAGTGATGAAATCTTCACTGGCTTATTGATAAAAATGAAGTCTAAGTAAGTTTTTCCCTTGCCAACCTTATTTACCAATAAATTAGTTTTTCCCTTGCCAACCTTATTTACTGATAAATTAGTTTTTCCCTTGCCAACCTTATTTACCGATAGATAAGTTTTTCCCTTGCCAACCTTATTTACCGATAAATCTCTCCTCAAATTATGATAAATCTCCATATTAGCATAACTGGTTTTATCCTTCGGCATTTATTGATAGGGTCTCCTATCCATTCCTAAAAAATCAAGGGTACACCTTGTGCTTCAATGTATAATTTTCCTAATCTATCTATATCCATTCCTAAAAAATCAAGGGTACACCTTGTGCTTCAATGTATAATTTTCCTAATCTATCTATAAAACATATGCACTTATCAACAAAAGTCATAAGCAATTAATTCAACTCTCTCCCACATCTCAACAATCATCTTAGAGATCTACATTAATAGTTAGAAATAGTCAATCCCCCAATTAGAGAGACAATAAGCAGGGGAAGTGGTAGTGTGAGGCTGTGAGCACTATAATTTAAGCATTGCACTCGTGATAATAGTTGGAAGATCCATGGTGGGTCATCTTCCTCTAAATTTAAGCAGAAAAACGATTATAAAGGTTTTTCAATGACCAAGAGAAGTCAGCTTCAGACCAAGGAACTATTTAGTAAGGAGGATGATTTTTATGAAAACAGCTCCAAAAATATGATTTGCAAGCTCAAGTAGGCAGTGCATTTGCTATTAATATGGTTAATACATGTATAAATTATAACAAGAGTTAAGGATCCAAATGTTTGGAATGTTGCCTTGGTTGAATCACCACATGACTAGTAGCAAAGATTTAATTGACAGTCTAAGAAACTTGTAAACTCAATCTTAACGTCATTGTTGCTAATGGGTAGTCTTCTAGGGTTTATGGAATTGGTTCTGTCGCAATTAATTGGTATGTTGTGCTGCATAGTGTATTATATTCTCAAGAATAATTTATTGCCACTCTTGCGAACAGGATTGGGTACACAAAGCATCAAACAAACCACACAATGCTTATTAGAAACACATATGAAGGGAAAATGTCAATCTTGATCGTATATGTAGATGACATCATACTGACAAGAAATAATGAGAGGGGTTAATAACCTTAACAGAATGTTAAACACGGAATTTGATGACAAGGAATTCAGGAAAAATGAGATATTTAGTAACAAGTTTGGCATGATCATCACTGATACTCAACATGAGGGTGAGCGTTCAAATGGCTCTCCAGATTGCACTCATTGTATAAAGTATAGAATACAGTTCAGGTACATTGTACTAGACTTGTTCTCTCTCTATCTCTCTCTATCTCTTTAGATACTTCTGTAAGCATTCTAATAATAAGAACAAAGAATGTTTTGTTCACACAACTTGTTTTCTTTACAATTACAATTGTTTTCTCCACCCCGTCTCTTTGCCATCTTACCAACTCCTCTTGTTTTCCTTTTCCTCTATGGGAAATTTGTATAATAAAAAATAGTAAATTTTAAAATTTAAAATATTAGATTAAGAAAATATTCAAGTAAAAAACAGGAAAAGGCCTAAACTTAAAATATAATAAAAGACAGAAATGTTTTATACTTAAAAATTTGTAAAACGTAATATATACATACACATAATATTTAGATTGTCTTTAATGTCTACAAATACTTTGTTAAACTTAAGTAGTACATTTTAGATCTTCAAATAACCATTTTCTGAAAAAAAAGATTTTTGTTTATCAGGTGCTCATATATAAACATTATTTCAATGACGCACGCGCGCACTTGTTTCTACTCTATTTATCACATTATTTCAATGCAATGCCTCACTTCACTCATGCATGGCCCTTTTAAGCGTTTAGATATTTCGCGTCTCATGTGAACATTTCATCCTTGCCAACCTCAAACAAAGTAGAGGATAATGACTAACATTAATAAACTAAGTGTAAAAACAAAAACCATGGTCTAAGTTGGAAATTTAACGCTCTCAAAAGTTATAGTGAATTTCCAAATTCATTAGTTACTTCTATTGCAGAACACAGTATTGATAGCACTTATGATACTTGAAACTAGACTTTTAGAACTTCAAGAATATATAATTCACAGCCACTGTTTGCATAGCTAATAGTATTTTCAGACTTTTCAAAATTAAATTCTGTTAGAACCCTTTTTGCAAAGGTAGGACAGCACATGAAAAGGGAAAGATAGCTTTTGACCCTTTTTGCAAAAGTAGGACAGCAAATGAAAAGGGAAAGATAGCTTTTGACTTACTATTTGGAAGAAAGAAATAGAAAGTAGGGTGGCTATAGTATGTCTATGGACAAACCCATTGGGGATTGTGATGGTCATAATTTAGGCTATAAATCTTCCATTTGGTTTAGCAGAAGGGGGGAGGGATTGAATTTGAAGAATTATTGGCTAAGGGCTGAGGCCTTTGGAGTGGAGAGGGCCAATCCTCTCGAAAGATTGGCAAGCTTATGTTCTATGTATTTTCAGTTTAAGTGTTGTGAGAGTTGTATTTGTGTGTGCTTGTATCCAATTACGTTTTGTATCAGTAATTGTTGTCCCCTGTGTCAGTGTAGCAGTGTGATCTTTTATCTATCAATACAATGAAGTTTTAGCTTTAACTGTAGTTTTGTTTGTTACCCTGTCTTAAAGTTCTGGGTTACAACAAATTCTTTTTTCCAAGTTTTGAATTTTAAAGGGCTGGATGAACTACAAAGCAAATTAGTCGGCTACAAATAAACAAAGAGGATATTATCAGATAGTGGAAAATGAAAGCCTTGCTATTTCTAGTACCAATAGAATGAGATTAAAAATCATACCACAGTTTAGGATTTGGGAGTATAACTTTACAAGTTATGTATCCTTCAGGGAGTGTAACTCCTCTTTGTGCAAGATATGATTCAAGGATAGACGCTTGATTTCTAGCTTCCACAACCTGGATGAAGATTAATGAGAAAAGGAGAGGAAAATACAGTAAGACAGCCATGTTCTTGCTTTATCAGTTTTAAAAACATTGAACAAGATGACTGATATTCAATAAGGATTAAAATTTTATAACAAGAAACCCATTAACATCCATAGAAACCGAACTCAAACCATGAATCATTTATCGGATTGAGAACTGGATTGAAAAACAATCAACCTGATTGAAAAAATCAACAATGAAAAGAAAAAATATAGAGATGATACTGTTGGAGAAGGAAGCAGACAAGAAATCCAACAACCATTAAACCAATTAAAAAAAACCACAAATCAGAGCTTTTACACATAATAATCAAGATCGATAATTAGATTTCATAAGAAATTTAAAACAGATGAAAAGACGATGGATCTGACAACAATGGAGTATTCAGGAGGAAGAAGACTAAGGATCTAGAGAAGAAGATTATGCAGGGAAGAGAAGGCTGAAGAAGGTTGAAGAAGATCTAAAACTGAAGGGCCCGGAGGTTGTTGAAGTGAAAATCAAAGAAGCTAAAGGGAGATTAGTAGATTTGCCTCTTTGCCATCAACACCATTGCTGTCATTAGCATCCTCCGTTACTGCTTGAGTTAATGCATGGGAATTGAGGGAGAAGAGAAGGGTTGGATCTCGACCATGCTTGGATGTTGTAATCATTGGAAACTTCCGCATCCTGACCGTGCCATCGTCGTTGCTTAGCCCATGCCATCTTGTGTATCACTGAAGGGTCAAATCTTTCAAGGGAGGGTGGTTTAGGTTGAAAATGGTGGGGGCAAAGGTGTCTTAAAATATTATATGTAGGAGTACAGTAGACTCTTATCATCACTTCCATGGAAATCTTTGGGTTCCACAGTGAAGAGATTTCTAGCATGTCAAATAGCAATTTTTCAGACTTCCATCATACCAAATGGGCCTGAGGTAATGGTGGGAATAGCTGCCAAGAAAACATGGTTGAGAAAATTGGCAACAAGCAATGGCGAAAGACAACTCGTAATAGGAGGTGTATGCACATTTCAAATTAATTTCAATTCAAGCCATCTGATAAACAGTACCGATCCAGCAACAATATGAAGCTATTCTGTTTCTGAAGATCAAACAAATAAGATTGATTCCTTACAGGATCAGGGTGATGCTTTGCTCTATGTCTTCCTGGGCTTTCACACATCCAATTACCACCAGTGCTCACGGACACAACTCCCGAAAAGTTCTTGACAGAAACTACAACTAGCTCTCTGCATGGTTATAGTTAGGAAGGACAGATAAAATTATCACAATTAAAATATTTCCATTAATTATGCAACATTTTGTCATCTAGCAAATGGCGAAAGATATGATAAAATGAGGGTTTTCTTGGTAATAAGGAAAAATAAGAAAGGTGATTCAGGTATGATATTTATCCTCCTTCAATTTTTGAATCCAGACAGTAAAAATAGCAGAGAAGTCAAATTATTATCCAGGTTATACTGTTTCACTAATCCTACTTTGCTTTTATTTTTCTGCTTGAATATAAGAGTACATATAGCATATGCAGTTGCCTCCTTCTTAAGAAGTTGTAATGCCCATAATCCATGCAAATTTTAAAATCCAGAAACAAGAAAAGTCATCATACCCTTTTGTCACGAGCACTACATCTATGCTCTGCCGGGAGCCAGTATCAGCATCCGGAATTCTAAGCCCCACATACACATTTCCTCCATAAAGCTTTTTAAGTCTAGAAATAAATAAAACATGAAAATGGCGTTACGTCTTCCACTCGAACAAAAAATAGTAAGGAACAGCGATAAACAACAAAAACAGCTGAAAATAAATACATCACTATTTCCATCTTACTTCTCCGTATTAGTTCGATCTTCACAAAGATATACAAGTAAATCGAGTGCAACTAGGTTCAAACCTCTACAGGGTTCCGTTAATCGTGTGCCTTTTCTTCAGATTTTGAAAATATTTGAACACTGAGATCAAATGTTTAAATTTAACGGAGAAAACTACCTTTCAGCAACCGAGAAAAGGGCGTTGGTATCAGCGTATTCAAGGTCCATGGTATCATCGTCATATAAGAAGCATTTGAACAATTGGTAGATGATTACACCGCAAACAACCGCCACCCACATGATAAAAATTTGGAACGGAGTTGAATTTCGCTTTGTTAATTTCCTCTGGAGGGGCTGACGATAGCGAAGAACGGGAGGGCCGAGTGTTGCCGTCTTACCCTTTCTGAACTGTAAATTAGGCCTTAGTTTTACATATTCTGACATAAAATATAAAATATAGATTTTGGAGAATAGATTTTAGAAAATAGCTTTTATAAATTTCGAGGTAAAATTTAGGTTTTAAAAATTAATTTATATTTGGAAAATTATTTACTTTTACGGATTTCGAGGTAAAAAAGTGGGTAGGAAAGAGGAAAGAGAATAAATGAAAAGTAGAAAAAAGGAAAGAGAATAAAGAAAAAGTAGGAAAGATGAAAGAGAAAGAAGAAAAAAAGTAGGAAAAATGAAAGAGAAAAAAGGAAAAAATTAGGAAAAATAAGAGAGAAATAAAGAAAAAAGTAGGAAAGAAGAAAGATAAAGAAGGAAAAAAGTATGAAAGAAGAAATAGGAAAAAGTAGAAAAAGAGAAAAAAGTATGAAAGAAAAAACTTAGGTTTCAAACGAGGTTTTGTAACCAAAATAATTTTTCAAAAAAAAATTTACTTAGATAAAACCTAAGTTTTGGGTCAAAGCACATGTTTTGAAACCAGGTTTCACAACTAACTTCCAAACAAGCCCTAAGTGAAGTACGTCAGATTGTTTTAATACAAATATTTTAATCATTTAAGGTTACATTGTTTTATTTTTAATCCTCAAATTTAAAAATAATCATTTTGATCCTCAAATTTGATACTTAAGGTGTTCGTTTTGTAAATTAATAAAAATATACAAAATCCATTAATATTAAATTTGAAAGATGAAACTCAAAATAAGAGTGAATTTAATGTATTATATTAACCCTTTATTTTATTTTAATTTTTCTTAAAAAAATTTGGAAATATGGTTTATTATTTAGATTTTAATAAAAATAATAATATGATATTATTTTTAAATTGATTATTACTTTAGTTTTACTGAACAATCTAATCAATCCAATCATTTAAACGAAGACTCACTACCCTCTATTTGATGTTGGGTTTGACTTTAAAAATGTAGTTGAAAATAAGAAACATTTATGTCCTTAATTTTTTTTTATTTTCATTAAACTATAGTGCAATACAAAATGATCCAGAGACTTTCTAGCAGCTCTAATACTTCTGCTACTTATTATAATTAACCACAACTTTATCAACATTTATCCAACTCAGTTTCATACTCAGCTATCATAAAATAAAACCCAAAGTAGACTTTTATATCACAAATGTACTTCAACTATTCACATTTTAAGCCTCTATATACCTCTGGCATTAGAATCATTTGATAAGATCTCATCAATGGACCTATTCCTTCATACTACTCCTATAAATCACTTAAACATCGGGAGGATTCCAATGTATTGGCTCTATTGCTACTGGCATGCACCTTGGGATCCTTTTTCCATCTCTGGCTCTTTCTCTCTACATTCGAATTAGGCTCTTCTATAGACTAAGTCATATCCAAATATTGCCTAATTCTTAAAGAAAATCTCTATTATACTTTGCCCAGCACACAATCTTACCCTAGCTCAGTGATGGCTCAAGGTGTATAATAACTTTAAATATCATTGGACCGTCAAAGGATCCTCATCTAGTTGGTTAAGGCACTTCTATACTTTTCTAGCTCATCTTTCCTATTAATAGCACTCAATCATTCATACTCAATAACATGCCAAACAAGTCCAATATAGCAATTCACATTACATATGCAATTCAAGAGTATAACAATTCATCTTTTGCTAGAACCTTGCTCTAATACCACCAAATGTAACACCTTCCTTAACATGCTTCACGTTATATTAGAGATTGGTTTGAACCACATTATGACCATCAAATGCTTAGAATTATCTAACCAAATGAATTCTAAAATTCTGAGTAATCCTACCCGGTTGGTACACGTGATTTAACTTTTGATCATCGTAATGCAATGGAAATGGATCAAAATATTTGTGATTTCTAAGGATTGCACTATAGGGTGCAACCCCAGGGTCGTTCTCTACGGAGCTATTGTGTACCAATAGTTACTAGCTTGAGATTATGTTTGCAATGCAAATGAAAATTGTTTTTGATTCAAAATTGCTATATACCTTAAGGCTAAATACAAAGTAAAACTTGTTTTTGGTATTTTTTATGGTTTGGAAGCAACAAAACAGGATTAAGACGTAAAAGTGTTTGATGAAGAATTTCCTCTTGAAAATGCATTAGTTCTTCATAGTTCGTAAAAGATTAGGGAAAGTATTAGTTTTCGCACTAAGTTTCATATTGAAAACCCCAACAACTCGCTGGGTCAGAAATTCTATATAATGAACTACATTCCATGAAACCCTTTAAAAACACTTAGTGTGTGTACGGAAATCGCAAAGTGCAAAATTCAACTCAAAACAACATTACCTCTAAAATCAAGCACACCTAGGAAGATAGAAGAGAACAACGAAGATTTCATTGAATAGGTAGGGATGAGACTTCATCATACCATGTCAAACACAAAACAAGTTCAATACACAAATAATCCAAGTTTAGCTCGATCGAGACCAAGTATCTACGTACAAATTGCAAGTTCTAACTTAGAAACCAAGTAATCCATAACATAAATACAGATTGAAAACTAATACTCCACTTTCGGAACTTCGAACTCAAACTATCTTCATCTTCAAGAGGATGGGAGATGCTCAGTAACTTATGTGAGGTGGAATCTGACTCCAGATAGATGATTGGGGATGCATGAATGGATTATGAATGGAATATGGATGAGAATTAGGGTTGTATGTGTAGAAGATGAGAGAAAATTGAAGTGTGTGTGTTCTCTACCTCTCCCCTCTCGTCCTCCTCTCAATCTTACCCTAATTAGGCTATAGTAACCGTCCAGAGTTGGATCCAAGAAGGCGGGTTGTAATATCCATAATTTCATACTAAATGAAATAAAGGCTAATATGATGATTAAGATGATGAGTTAGAGACGAGAAGTAGATAGCTCAAAAAGAAAGAAAGATTAAGGGCCGGAAGTTGAAAAGTTAGACCTGGCCTGAGGCACGGAGTTCCGTGTGAATTCCAAAATTAAGTATATTTGCCCTAGAGCAATGTGAGGATAGGAAACCTTATAGAAAGGGACCTATATGTCATTTAATAAAAGACCAAGGGCATAAAGGTCTTTTAGTATCAAAAGCAAGGGTAAAATAGTAATTTTGGAAAAAGTAGAGCAAGTAAGGGCA
>JANTPZ010095863.1:0-11565 GCA_025593235.1 Vachellia pachyceras | reverse complement strand
TGCATGCATGATCATGAGCTAAGAAGGATAAAGAAGGATAAGAAACTAATCATGCATGTTAGATTTAAGATCATGAACCAAAGAGAGGTTTTCGGTAACAACAGAAAAATTGGTTTTCAAAGTTGAAGGGTTCCAAAGGCACTGAAAAATGAATCTGTTTCCAGTGGCGATTTAAAATAGCAAACAAGCTCCAAATGGCTTGAAATTTTCCAGTCAGAAACTACACATCCTGATCTTTAATACAAATTTTGTAAATTTTGGATGTGTACATTAAGAGATATGATTTTCCAAAGTTAAGGGAAAAACTGGAAAAACTGTCAGTGACCATTTGGACATTGCCACGGTTTTGGAATAAACTGATTCAAATGGGCAAGAACTGGAACCAATGAGTATTTTTCCCCTATAGATCACTTAATAAGATAAATTTAGAAATTAGAACCACTCCATTTCGAGTTTTATAGAATTAATTATGAATTTTCAAAGTTGGGTCAGAAATATGGAAAATGGGCCAGTGAACAGTAACAACGTTTTTAAGAAAAAGAAAATTTTCAAGTTCACTAAAAAGGCCAAATTGAGTTATCCAAAGTCCAAGAGTAGTTCATAAGTGATCAAATAAGTAAATATAAGGGGAAAATAGGAGGTGTTACACAGTAGCTCTGGACAAAAGTGACAGCTCCCTCTGTGAAGTTGTGCTAGTCCAAAAGGAAGATATCAAATGGAGCACATGGCTCGGTCATTGAAAGTTAGACGAACTCACACAATTACCCCCTTGGTCTAAGCAGCTCAATCATCCCCTGGTCCGAACGTGCCTTAAGCTGGAGTGGGAGTCTGTGTTAATTACTTCCATTTGTCCTATTAGTTCATTCTCAACTGATTCAGCTGTCCTCTTCCTTGGTGCCATCCTTCAACAACTAAATTCTGGAATACCCTACACACTGAAACCAAGTATGATGTGGTATTTTGCATCTAGAATACTCTACATTTGGAGTAATAGGAAAATCTCCGGTTAAGCAGTTAATTCATATATTCATTCTTTAACAAAAATTAATCTCTAATTAATACATTTACGTCTAAATTAGGCCACAAATGGTCAGTATTGGATGCACTCAAATATGTAAAATAGAGATCTATCAGATATAAGTGAGAAAACAATTTTCAAAGCATTGCAATCAATTTTTGCGAAGTTAAGGGTTTTAGTACCTTAAAATTCAAGAGAAGTTTAGTGAGGTTCTAAGTGGTTTAATGCATGGTAATGGGTTTTTATTAATGCCAAATGCATTGTGATTTGTGTAGGAATGTAAATTACAAAGGAAAGTTTCCAAAGACAAGAACAAAGCCAACAAAGTTAAGAGAAAAGCTAAGAAATAAAGGTAGCAAATTCACTAAATTTACATTTATATTGTCATTGATTGTTGTTTATTATTTGTGCTATGTTGCATGCTAAATATATGCTGTTTGAAGATGCTCTGTTGTGCTTACAATATGCCATGGTTATTTGCAAAGTGTTTTAGAATAAAGCATAAAATGTTCATGCATTCTTAGCTAGATAATTAATGATGATCATGCATATTAATGTTTGTGTTAATGCTTTTCCTATGTGGATTTCTTTAAAATTTCACTCTCCCAAAAAATTAACATTCTCTAGGCTAAGGTTCCAATGAAGATGAGAAAGTTGAAGGAGGCATAAATAGATTAATATGCTCTCAAGTTGCAAGAGAAAATCATTTATGCTATTTATGTGATATTAAGTTGATTTTGAAATAAATGTATGATAAACCTCTAATATTTTGATATATGAGTAGTCACATGTAAATATTTTGAGTATACTAAGGAACTATGTTGAATGGAATTGTGTATGGCAAATTAAAAGTGAACATGTTGAAAAGTGAAAAAAGGGTCCAATACCCTTGTCAAGACTATAACATGAAGTAACAGTGGAATATAGCAAATGAGATCCAATAGGTCTGAAATTTTGGAGATGAATAGTTCACATAGCAAGATTTAAAATGATGCTAAGTTTGCTAAATTTGGAGTTTTGTGCAAAAATTTAGGATGGTCCGAAATTAGAAGAAAAATCTGAAAAAAAGGAAAAATGACCAAATGTACAATGTGCTTCATGCAATAAACTGTATTAATTAGTCACGTAATTGGATAAATTGATATTTTTCACCTGTAGGAAATTTAATAAGATTTATTCAGAGACTTCAATTATTTAATTTTGACTTTTTCTAAAATTAGTTATAAATTTTCAAAGTTGGTCAAACAATCTAAAATTCTCAAGCGAACAATACCTGTGAACAGTACGATTACCAATTTTTAAAATTTCACTGGCTTAGTTAATTCTAAACATTGGAAGAGCTTAAAGGGCTTTATAATTAGTCTCTAATGTAAAATGTGGTAAGTTAAGGGAGCTATTACATCATCACTAGCATTAATCATAGGAGTTTCCCTTGTTAGATAGTTGAGGTAATGCTAATGCTATGAATATGTTCCTCATACATATTGGTAGCAACACCTCAATTGGATTTCCAGTTACATCTTTTAAGTTTAAAATAATTTGCTTCCATTATTGACTTGTTAAGTAGAGATTCATTTCGTTCCTTTTTTCCACTCATCATGAAGATGCTCAATATAAGTCATTAAGATATCCAACTCTAGGAGGAATTCAGCTTCACCCTTGTGCTGCTCTTCATCAAATTTGAGATGTCTACAAAAGATGTTTATTCTTATTTAGCTCTATGACGTTTTTCAACCATTTTGTAATATGCTTCCACTGCAGGTAGGAAGAAGTTGTATTGACTACCGTTGATGTAGTCATGGTGAGCAATATATTTATACTAGCAACGGTAAGGATGCTCATAGTGATGTTGACCAGCATGCTCATAATGATCGACATATTCATACTAACAATTATTGTCACATTTATAGTTGTAAGCATAAGAGTTATCGCATTCATACTAGTACCGTCGACCGAAGGTGTACTGATATTGACAATCACCATCTTCATATCATCAATAACTTTTATAGCCCAATTGAAGTTGAACATGTCGTGTGGGGTGTCGTACTTACTTCAACACTCTATACATTGACATCCTTTAAAACCCATAACTCAAAATGAGTAGCATACCTCTTAGGATTTCAGGGTGGTTCTAAAAAACTAAAAAAGGTTCCCAAGTTTCCCCTACTCAAAGTGAAGGCCCTATTCAACAAGCCTAACCCTCAAAGAACTGTGAAGCTCTACATGGATTACACTTACTAAATAAGTAACAACTTGAGTGAGGTATTCATAGTAACTTTAGGTAGTTGCTAAAACCCCACAAGGAAACCGTTATAAACCTCAACTAACCTATGGTAAATTTTGACCACGGATATAGGGCTGAATTGTGGGGAGGTGAGGTTCTAAGATAAATACATCAATAAATTTAAATAAAATAACAAGAAATAATAAAATTTAAGAATTTCAGAAGAGCAACAACTTTTTTTTTTCCCTCCTTTCCCCCACTTTCCCCCCTTTTGGGCCTTCTCTTTTTCCTGTTTTTTTCATTACCTTTCTTCTGGTAACGTTTTTTTCCTTCTTTTTCATTACCCTTTTTCTCTGTTTTTTTTGGGTAACATTTTTTCCAATAAAAATCAAATAAACAAAAACAATAAAAAGTTACTCAAATGATGTATCAAACTAAGTTAAAGATTTTACCCTTAATGCTTCTACACAATGATTCTTTGCTCTAGAAAAACTCAACAGGCAAAACCAAGCAAAATAACAAAATGTAATCTTGAAAATTTGTAATTTTATGGATATTTTGGGAGCTGATTTGAAAGGTTTATACGAATAGCAGGGAAATGGGAAATAGGCTATGATACCAATTGACTTAGGATGGGGAAGGGAAAGGGGGAAGAGAGAGAGTAGAGAAGAGGACGAGAGAGATAGAGAGGCTAGAGGAAAGGATGACAACAAGAAGGAGGAGAAGAGAACTTGCAGGAGGAGAAAACTCTAGTATTCAAATCATAAAATGTACAAAGCAAATGAGTTTATGTGCTATTTATATACCTCAACGTAATCCTAAAAATTAGTAACATAACATTCTAGACACTTAAAATTAAATGCAAATGAAAATTAATGATAAAAGATAACAATCAATCAACATTAAATCTAAATATTGATAAAAGATAACAATTAATCAACATTAAACCTAAATATTCTTGAATAATGATAAATATTCTAAAATATATGAAAATCGTAATCAACCAATATTCCTTTAGGTTAAAAAACCATTATTCCATATCATTTCACTATCTACTTTGTCTCTTACATTTAGCCATTTTCCCCAAACTACTTTTATCAATACTCCTTTGAATATAATGAGATACCACAATGATTCAAATAAATACTATACACAGAAATTCGATTTTCTCCCCACTTATGAGAGTTGAACCAATAACAATTTACATCAATTCTTATTTTTTTATAAACTATTCTTACACAATTATGTAATAGTTTATTGGAAAAAAAGAGATGAACCTGCTTCAAAACAGATATAGATTATTGTAATATAATCATCATCTTCTTTACATTCAAATTATACAAGTAACCATAAAGAAGAAAGGATCAGTAAAAGGAAACATTCATATTGGTAAATTTTAATCATGATTATTTAAATTATATTTAAATATTTAAAAGACAATTTTATCTTTGAAAAGAAACTAGTGCCGAGTGCCATTGTGGCAGCGAAGGAAGGAAGTGAAAAAAGAAGTAGAGGCAGTAAGAATGCCTAATAGTGTAAAAATGCCTAATAGTGTAAAAATTAATCTGCAATTAAATTTTATGTAAGGGTATTTTTTGATCATCAAGTGAATTAACTAATTTAATTGATTTATTTAATCTCTTCAAAAAGTAAACTGACTTTTATAATAAGGACCGGAAGTAGTATATTAATTTATAAATCAGGAAATTTATTTTGTAGAAAAATGATAAATATATCAATTAATTACTCCAAAAAGTCAATCGGCTTTTATGTTAAGGATTAGAGGTAGTATACATGTTCAAGAAGTAGGAACTCACTGAACAATTGAGGGGGTAAGAGAAGGACATATTAAAGGCATGTTTGTATAAGTGTTAAAAAATCACATTCACATAAATCAAGATACAACTTCTCTTACCTCATGGTTAATGATGTTTTCAGTTTTCTTCGATCTATATGAAATATGCCGGAATTGACTTATAAGTAGGATCAAAGGAGTAAATTCTTTAATCTCTGAGAAATCAATTATATCTTAAATTAAATACTGAATGTAGTATAATCTGTCCTACAGAGAATTAACACGAGGAATGATGAGAACTGAGCGCTTATATTTCCTAGATAATTAATTGCTCTTGTAAGTCAGTGGCCAACTTGCCTTGTATTGTACCCTTGTTAATTTAATTGGGATAAAGTAGACTGACAATAACTTGTGCTTAGTATAATTTGTCAATTCGTTCACACTTGCGTTCACATTTGCAAACAGACAATTTCTTTCTTGGGTGAAATAGTTAAAACAATCCCCAATTTAATATTTTGATTATATACATTTCTAGTACATACACTTTGATTATATTTTGGGCTTCAAACACCTCTTCACTTAAGTCTAGAGCGAATCCTGAATCTGATACACTTGTAAAGAATATGGCACAAATCTCGAAAACATGAAGATAACAAACGAATATTGAGCAATTAAGAACGCCACACCTTAAGTAAAAAAATTATGGTTTGATTTATTGAACCATTTACTTTATTATATACCTTAGTCCTATTTATAAGATAAAGATAAGGTTATATTTTGTCATATTTGTAAAGTTATGTTATTAAATTTTTCATATAAATATGTACTCTTACCTTCTTTTATAATGTGTAAACTTTATTCTTATAGGATATAATGTAAATTAAATAGAAATAAGGTTCAGAAATTGTCAAAATTTAAGACAAATTTAATTATATTTAAATTTTTTCTTGATTTCGGTAAAACATATTAAAAATAACTTTAAAATAGAAATAAAAGAGAATCTATTATTAAGCTCAACTTTCTCAAATTTGAGACTTCCCTCAGTACCTCCAAAGCCTTAAGGCATCCTAACAACACTGCCTAATTTATCACTTTGCCCTGTGTATCTTTGTTGTGTTTTCGTTTCTTATTTATATTAGCTTATTTTAAGTAATTTTATGGAGTTTTAGATAAATATGTGAGAGGAGTTTTATTTCAACTTCCATAATTGAATTCTCGACCTCCCACTTACATGGGAGCTTGAATTTCATGCCATTGGCTTACAAAGTAATTTGGTATTAGAAGTCCTTTCTTATAAAACAAGATCAGAAATATATTTCCTTGAATACCTTGTGTTCTAACTCTTTAATCTCGTCCCTTAAAATTTGATCCTGCAGACAAATTAATGATCAAGTTCAAGTTATCTTGTATGCTTGTCCTTTAATATAAGTGGTGACTTGTGAAAATCTAGATATGAGATAAAAGTATCTATCATATATACCTTCTTGATCTGGACATCTTTTAAACCCATGTCCAGTTGATTTTCCAAACTTTTCAAATAGTTAATTCCCAAACCTGAAAGTTCTTCACCCATGAATTGCCTACATGCATATCCAAAAGGAAATGAGTCAATTCTGGTTTAGTAATTATATTGTTCCATTTATTTTCATAATATCTTCTGGAAATAATCATAACATATTATAAAGATCGAGTTCAAAACCAATGTGTTGCGCAGCGCTTTATGTTCCCTTGCATTTTGCATGATGAGATCAACATTCTGTACCTGTGCAATTCCTGCGATTGTTGCAGTTGTTGTCTCAAGACCGTTGCTTCTCTCTGCCAAAACTAATATGTGCAACCACAGATATAAATATTATATTGAATAAGTAAGGAGAGTTAACAAAAAAGTTAAAGTTGACCAAAATGTCAAAGTCAACCAAGGGCAAGGTTGGAATTAAGAAAGAGTAGAAAAAGTGATGGCATTTCGGAAATTATGGCGAAAGTAGAAAAGGTAGTGGCATTTTCATAAATAAGTGGTAAATAAAGGATTTCAGAGTTAAGGACGACCGAGAAATAATTATTTGAGGTAGCAGGAGTCCTTGACTGCCGGAGACCCGAACTGAGAAAAGTTTAGTTGGGTCATAAAATAATTAATAAAATTATTACCCAGTATCCGGTGCGGATAGTTTCGTTGTACGGAGAACAACAGTGCCCGAAAAGCCCGAAAAAGTATTTTCTTAGAAAATTAATTACGGAAAATCTGGGAAGAATTTTGAGGAATGAGAAGAGCTTGAGAATCAGGGAAAAATATAAAATTTTTCCATGTCCTTAAGTCAAATTTGCCGCTGGAAGCCCGTTTTACAGTGTTGCACGCAAATCGAGGAATCCTGATGATTTATGAAGAAAGCCAAGAGTATTTTGAGGAAGGGATGATGCCACCCAGGTAAGGAGGCCTAGGGAATGGCGCCACATGAAAGAAAATTCTTAGGAAAAATAAAAAGGAAAATTACTTGAATAAAGGTTACTTTACGGAAATGCGTGCCACCGGATCAAGTAACTGGAGAGCCAGAGTGTAATATCCGCATATTCTGGTAATTGGAAAAGAAGACTAAACCGATAGTAATGGGCTGAGTTAATGCCCATGGATATGGAAATATGGAAAGGAAAATGCCTCTAGACAAGAAAGATCATGACTGACTAGATCCATAGTCTTAAGGATTTTAAGTAAGAATGACCAAGGGCAAAACGGTCATTTGGCTAAATGACAAGAGTAAAATTGTCATTTTGATTAAAAAGGCCTAGGACATGAAATGTCATCAAATAATAAGGACATTTTGGTAATTTGATCAAAAGTCAACAAAAAGTCAAAGTTGACCAAAGATATCAAAGTCAACCAAGGGCAAGGTTGGAATTAAGAAAGAGTAGAAAAAGTGATGGCATTTTGAGAATTATGGCAAAAGTAGAAAAGATAATGGCATTTTCATAAATAAGTGGTAAATAAAGGATTTTGGAGTTAAGGACGACCGAGAAATAATTATTTGAGGTAGCAGGAGTCCTCGAATGCCGGAGACCCAGACTGAGAAAAGTTTAGTTGGGTCATAAAATAATTGAGGTAAAATCTGGAAAACTGGAGTGAACCATTTCGGACAGTATGCGGTTTTTGAATAAACTGTATCAAATGGGCAAGAATTGGAATCAATGAGTATTTTTTCTCTTTAGTCCAGTTAATAAGAAAAATTTAGAAATTGGAATCACTCAGCTTGGAGTTTTCTAGAATTAATTATGATTTTTCAAAATTGGGCCAGAAATCTGGAAAAAGGGCATGTGAACAGTAACCACGTTTTTCCATTTTTGAAAGTTTAAGTTCATATAGAAAGCTCAAGTTGAGTTATCCAAGGTCCAGGAGTGATTCATAAGTGATCTATAATAGGAAAATAGGGAGAAAATATGAGGTGTTACATATGTTGTAAGTTAAAGACCTTCCTTTTGGCCCTTTAATTTGATCCTATATATAAATCACTTATAACTATAAAACCAAAATCAAGGTAAAGTAGTTAGATTAAGATTGTCTAAAATGTTAACATTCAGTGCTTTTGTCTCTTCTCCCATATCTTTCCTTGATCTTGTATGTTACTTGGTGCTTCACCTATAGTTTCCAAGTCTTATATTCTCCCCCCCCCTTATATATATATATATATATATTAAAACATTAGTGTTTCCAGTTTTTGTAGTTTTTATTGCTTCTAAACCCTCCCCTCCAATTTATCACTCTCTGTGGTGTATAATCTTGCATGGAGTTGAATATAAAACGTGCTGACAACTGCAAATATATACTCCCTCTAGTCCTATACATGTAACACACAAATAACTGAATTACATAAGTTAAAATCTGATTAAAATTGGTCAATGCAATAAATTTATAACAAATGTATTTCATTTTCTAAAAAGACCCTTATTTATTGAAAAAGTGAGGGGGGGAGAAAGTTGAAAAAGAGAGGCGGGTGTGAGATAATTAATAACATGGTATAACATGTATAATAGGGGCAAAAATAAGAAAAAATTTTTGTCAAACTTTTCATACAACTTTAAACGTATCTTTTAAATGTGAGATGAAGTCATCTAAAAAATTTGTAATTTTATATATAGGGTTGAAGGGAGTGATAAGAATGAGGGTTATATTCATGGTTATATATATTATTTATGAATTTTTAATAACTAGGCATGACTTTGATGAAGAAACCTTGAAAGTATCTCGTACCTTGGCTTCTGCAGCTGGATTCATGAGTGGATGTTGTTCATGATATTTTTTGTTTATTGTAGCGCTCAATAATTGACTTCATGCTGCCATATATAACAAGACAATTCAATCAATAATATGAAAATCAAGTTTATGTCAAATTAATCAAACAAAGAAATATCCACTTATGAGTCCAGTAGCAGAATATTTTTTTCCTCATAGTAGACATGATGTCACAATATCCTGCATTGCCGTTTATCGATCACCAAAGAACATACCACTGACTTAATACTCTCTTTGATCTGTAACATAAAATTTAATTTACAATTTAATTTCTTTTTCAAAATACAAATTATAATAAAAACTGGAGTGAGTACATACATATACATTAGAAGGTTAGCTAGACACAGGAATTTTAGCCGTATTCATATAGATCTGAAGAAGTATGGAGAGTTGAGTGAGTTTATTAGTGAGAGCATTAATAAGTGCCTTTGAAAATAATTAGAGGTAATCAAAATAACTGAATTTTTCTTTCATTAAATAAGCTTAAACAAATAGGTCCTTACTGGGATAAATATATATCATATTGTGGCCATCATAAGACCAGATGATCATATGAGCATGGTCAACGCCTAGCATCCCGTAAGGCATCCAAAATTGGCATATCATACATGGTATCTATATCGTCAAGGTCCAATAACTAGTAGTCTACTGTGTGAAATTGGATAAACTTTAAAAATCATGGTTTTGGCTTAAATCTTGATTTCAAAAGTAGAGTAGTCACACGGTAGTCCAAAATCCTAAATAGCTTTTGAATCTTATAATTTTGGTTTTGGTTAAGCCACCCAAGCACTCTTTTTTCTCCACAATCTATTTGCGCAAGAAAACCATGGTTTGCGGGTAGAAAGTCATTGTCTTTCAGAATCTATTTTTGGCCTTAATCATTCATGTTCAGGTTCATATAGATCCTTCTACAACCCATAAAAGCTTGATCACATAAGCATGGAAGAATAGAGAGACCAATTTAGTTTCTGACAAGCATGGCTTTTTTTGTGTTTTAAATTAAACAGATTGTGCCAATTTGCGTTATCTCACTATAATTTAAATTTCTTTGTGAAACATACCATACATTTAGTGAAATATTCAACCCAAAATTGTGACATAATTATATCAAACATAAGGAAGCATAATAAAGGGGTGAGAAAAAAGAATAACTCAGCATACAAAGCTAATTGGAGTTCTAATTGGTATCTATCAACGTGGGTGATGCACATGTCATTCAAGAACAACTACAGCATTGAAGGTCCAATAACTAGAAGTCTACTGTGTGTAATTGGATTAACTTTTAAAATCATGGTTTTAGCTTAAATCTTGACTTCAAAAGCAGAGTAGTCAAACTGTAGTTCAAAATCCTAAATAGCTTTTAACTCTTATAATTGTGGTTTTGGTTAAGCCACCCAAACACTTTCTTTTCTCCGCAATCTATTTGAGTAAGAAAACCATGGTTTGCAGGTTTAGATGGCTTAAGTCATTGTCTATCAGAAGCTATTTTTTTTATTCTCCAAATCACTTTTTTCCAGAAGCTATTTTTCAAAAGTCAGTCCATACAAAAACTTAGTAAGGAAGGAAAGAGTCAAAAGGATCAGAAGAACATTAGGACTTTAACTTGTCACATTAAAACCCTATATGATGGCAGGATGCATATTGAAGATGCAAATGGGCCCTTAATCATTCATGTTCAGGTTCATATACATCCTTCTACAACCAATACAAGCTTGATCACATAAGCATGGAAGAATAGAGAGACTAATTTAGTTTCTGACAAGCATGGCTTTTTTTTTTTGGGAGTCTGATCAATATTGGGCTGAAATAAGAAGAGGAGGAGGAGGAGGAGGAGGAAGGGAGTCTGATCTAGAGGCATATTATCTAAGGATAAAAAGAGAAGCACATAACAAATGCTGTGTAAGCTTCAGATATAAAAGAATTAGTAGATAACAATAATAAGAAATTAAGGTGGGATTAAGAAGAGGAACCTGGAGCTTCCATATTCGTAGAGCTTGCCGGTGCTGGAGAACACAATAACCCCAACTTGTACGTCACAGAGAATCGTAAGCTCTCTTGCTTTCTTGAGCAAACCAGATCGTCTCTTAGAGAAAGTGATTTGCCTGTTGGTTGAATCGTCAATCTGCTTAATCTCAATCTTCCCTCTCCCCCTTGTTCCTCTTGCTTGGGTTTCTTCTTCTTCACTGATTCGCCTTCCAAATCAATTAATTAACCACACAACATATCAGTGAAGCAACTACAATCATCGT
>JANTPZ010095862.1:0-10307 GCA_025593235.1 Vachellia pachyceras | reverse complement strand
CACTAACCACAAGGCTTGGTACTATATGGGTATGGTTCACAAGGAGGATGGCCGGATGAATGATGCTGCTGACTGCTTCCAGGCGGCTTCCATGCTCGGAGAATCGGATCCGATTGAAAGTTTCAGCTCTGTTCTTTGACACAAGTGTAAATGGTTGGTCCATCTTCTACAAAGTTCTTGGGAAAAACATGCTCAAGGCAGTTTTGGAAGTGCATTCCAGTTGTGGTTTTTGTTTTTCGTTGCATTTGTTGTAATCGGCATAAGCTAGGAGGCTTGAAGAGAGAGAGAGAGAGAGAGAGAGAATTGCTAATGTTCTTGAGAAAATTGTTTAATGAATAAGAAGAAAGAAAAAGAAAAGAAAGGGATCGATGTCAATTTAGTTTAGGATGGATGTATAAAGAGCTCTTAGACTGTTATTCTTATGTTTTGTTCAATTGAATGCTCAGCCTTGTAAATATATGTTGTTGAACAATCAAGTTCCACTGAGAAGATATTTATTTTTCTTTAGCACTACCTCTAGTTCCAGCTAATTGACTTTTTTTTTTTTGAACTTTTTTTAGAAGTTAAATAAATTACTTAAAAATAGTTATATTTACCATTTTTTTATAAAATTAATTGATTTATAAATTGAATATAATTTAAAGATATACACACATTTTAATTAATTTATTTAACTTTCTTAATTTTCTGAAAAAAATCAAGTGCTAAAGGAGTGTAGTTGGTTTGGTTTGGTTTGGAACCAAAAAATAGATTTGTGGAGAGGGAAATTATTGTAAATGATCGGCAACTTAATTTTTTAGAATGAAACTATAATACTAGATTAATTGTTCCCCTGCAGATTTATTAACCAAATCTATCTTGACATTATATTGCAAAATATTATAAATGAGTAATAGGCAGAGTCAAATGATGGAGATAATAATTTGAGTATCTGAAAATAATGGCTTGAATTTAGGTAAATGAAAGCTCGACTGTAGGACATAGGTAATTAAATAACAATTTTCGACGTAAATGCAAACAAAAACTTAGTTATAAGTATTAAAAATTTTAATTTTCTGTAAAAAAAAACTTAACTGTATGAAAATAATAACAATTTTAGAGTTGAGTTGAATTATCGTTGGTCGACAAAACTAATTCGGGTTCCGGTTGAGCTGAACCCAAGTCAACATGGGCCAGGAACTAGGGTTCCTCAACCACAGCCTCTATATAAGATACCACCAATTCCTGAATCTTCTCGTCGGCGTTCGAAGCATCGAGCTCCAATCTTCAGTATCAAACCGGCATTTGGGTTTCTCACGCTTTTCTTATCTTTGTGATTCCTTTTCTTTTACCTTATTGCATGCTGGGTTCTTTTCTATGAACGATATACTATCGATGACAACTGAAACGTCAGATTCTACATCTATTTCATAGCTCACTTCTATCTTGCAATCCTGTTTTTTTTTTATTTGATCATTTCGAAGAGTATGGGTTTTGCCGAATCTAGTTTGGATTAATGGTTGATGGACATTGCACTTTTAATCATGGGCCTTCTCTCTGATATTTGACAGTTTGGCCTGAGCAAGGTGCAGAAAATGAAATTTATTCATCCATCTTATTCTGATGGTTGGGTAGTGATGGATCCACAGGTCAGTGGCTTTTGATCTGCTGCTTGCCTACTAAGTCCATCTCACATATCTCTGTTTTCGTATGATTCATCAAACATGATTTTCCATCAACTTCGGGAACCTTGTTCTCTGTTAGTTAAACACACACACACACACACACACACACACATCATGGAGCAGTCAGGCATGGGGCTTAGGGATGGATGGATGCACTTGTATCGTAGGTCTCTCTTACTCAATGGGGAGGCCTTGAGCTTCAGTGCACATAGTGAAAGCCGTTTAATCAGCAGGCAGCCAGACAACTGCCGAGATGGATCCACAGATTAACAGCTCTAAATGCTGTTGTCTACTAATTCCATCTCACATTTTTTTTCCCAGTACGAGTTCCAAAGCCATGCTACTCCAATAGTATTATTATTTGAACTATGCTGTCTTTTTTGGGTTAATTTATGCTTCAATGGTACCCAGGATGGTAATAATCTTTAATACTGCAAGTTGCAGGTCCTGTGAAAGTTGGAATATCTTCGTCTTAAGTCCTATTGTTGTAGAACACAGTGGTGATATTGAAGTAATACAAAAGAAAATCATTCGAACATCAATATTGATGAGGGATGCTTAATCATGGGCAAATCTGAGACTTGCGAAATATTTTTCTCAAGTCTCGAGTTCCCGAGTTCCTCTTCCACAATATTAATTAGAGGTGGAAGTTCCTATTACAACCTTATTTACATTATACGAAACGCTAGGCCTAATAGTAAAAGTGAAAAAACATTAAAAGATAAATTGTTTTTTACACAGAAGATCAAGAGAGAATGTTGCTTGTTGATTAGTAGAAACTATATAAACAGCTAATTTTGATGTGCTTCTAGGGTTTTTATTTGGGTAAATGGTATAAATTATCTTTTAAATTTCACGAAGTGCGTTTTATGTTAGCTCAAGGCACATTTTCCTTCCGAAACTATCCGTGAAGGAGCGATTTTGCTCAGTAAATATTTTAAGAGGTAATATTGCCCAACAGATTAAACGGTCAAAAATTAGTTGACCAAATAGCGTTGATATGTCATGCTTAAGTGGCATCCATTACATTTTTACCACCTCAGACTCACAAGTAGGAAAAAATTAAAAAATGTCGGGGAAAAAAAGGAAAAAAATAAAAAAAATGTATTCCCATCTTTCTCCCTCCCTCCAAGTGCCGGCTGACGTCTCTTCCATCTTTCAATTTCCAACAATCTCTCACCCAACACTCTATCGGAACCCCCAGCAAAATCAAAAATAGACTGTAGCAACATAAAAATAAAGCAACAATAATCATCGGCGTCGGCCATATCCCCTAGCTGACAAGATGGAGACATTGGATGTAATCCATGGTGCCATGCTGATATCGATGAGGACAAGGGTCGGAATCTGTGAATGGAAATGGAATTGAAGGGGAAATGGAGACATTTGATGTGGAGATCTCTCTATGGATAAAGTGTGATGGAGTGCAAAATCAACAAATACAAATTCAACATTAGTTAAATGTGGGGTAATATTGCTATGTTTTTAAAGACACTTGAAGGTTTACGTGTGCTTCCTGATAGGCTGAAGCCACTGTGAAGGACCCAGAGGAAGTTTCATTCCAAATACAGGAATCAGCTGCATTCGTGGCGAAGGGGGGTCAATGGCAGCCACTTGAAGGTTTACGCATCAGGGAGTAAATGGTGGAACTCGGCCCATTTCCAACGTCCTGATTCGTTCACAAACCAACAGAGTGGCTGGTTAAGGTCATTATCAGAAACATCAGCCAAGGTAAGGTGTTTGAGAGGTCCTACGTCCCTTACCCAGGAATCGCTCCAGAATCTTATGGTTTGACCATCTCCAATGTCGCATGTGAAGTTCAAGCTCGCTTGAGGCCAAACCTTAGTTATACTTCTCCGAGTATGCGAGGCAACCCTGATATTGAATTCATAGTTGTTCTCAGGTCCCCAATTATATTTCGCCCTCATAATTTGCACCCAGAGATAGTGAGGCTTGCTTACGGGGTGAAAAGCTAACTTAGCAAGAAAAGCGTGGTTTTGGCCTGACATCTTCAAGCTGCATCCCCCATGCTGCATAGGTGAGCAAATATCTTCCCATAGGATTAAGCTTGTCTTGCGGGTGTTCTAGTTTGTCCCCCAGATGAAGCGGCGGAATATTCGTTTTGATTCTTGCTTGTAACATTTTCTTAATGAAAATATAACAACTGAATCACAAGATTTCGACATCCGGGGGTAAATTTCACTAGAAGCCAGAATGAGAAGCTTTCTTCTCGAGTAAAAACAAGAACAGTGGCTCCCCATGTAGTGGTTGTTTCTACTTTTACAAATGCAATAATAGCGCCAAGTAGACCCCCGGAGACCCAACAAATAATCCACGAATAACCGCACATTTCTAATTCTACTATAAGTCAACCAGATATGAATTACCTCAGATCAGAAATCTAAGCTGACAAAAATGAGATAGACAATTGATGGTGCAAACCTATCAACCTAGCATAGAGAAACTCCAGATCTCATACTATTACAGGCCAAAAGTTCCACTCTCCCATGTTTTTGCTAACCTATAGCTCCTGCTCTTCCATATCATCCGAACTTTGAAGATGGCTTAGCTTAACCCGTGCCTTCTTTGGCTGTGGCGAGGCTTCTCTTGCATCGTTTTCATCAACCTTCCTCTTATTTTCATCATTATTTTCTTCCTCATCAACCGCACGAGGAGATTCTGCACCAGAATTATCTTCAGGCCCTGCTGGTGTGGATGCTTTTAAATCACCTTCTTGACCTTTCTCTTTCTTGCTTGCTTCTCCTCCATTCTTTCCCAACCTTTCACGTTCTTCTAGAAATGAACAGACTTCTTCATTGGAAGCAAGGTCCAGAGGGGTCTTTCCGGCCCTCGTTTTGGCACTGAGGTTCGCCCCCTTCTTCAACAAGTACTTGACAAGTTCAAGATGAGACCCTTGAGCAGCATAGTGAAGTGCAGTCATGCCTTTGCGAGTGGAAGCTTTGACAGAGGCCCCAGCTGAAACTAGGGCACGGACAGTGTCTAAATGTCCCTTCTGTGCAGCAAAGTGTAACGCTCCCATGTCATCCATGGCGGCAGCACCAACATCAGCCTTGTGCGTGCAGAGAAGATTGACTACCTCTGCTAGCCCAGACCATGCTGCTAAATGAAGTCTATGGGCCAAAGTTTATTGTCAAAGAAACTAGATAGTAACACAAGAAATCTACAATAAGGTCTCAAAATAACAAGAAAACCACATCTTACCAAGTTTATATTTACATCGTTTCGATGTATGCCTAACATAAAAGGATGAAATGCAGAAAAACCCTCACAGGCCACCTCCATAGGAACAAAGGGAATATCTATTAGTTCAATTTTTTCGACAGAAGGATAGATGATTTGAACAACAAATATCATGGGAAAATGGGGGTGAAACTGTTGCAGGCACAAAATATGCAATATGCCAATATCACTCTTTTCTACCAAGAAAATTTTGAATTCTCAGATAGAAACAAGGATTTTCCGATAAGAGTCATTTAATGCCATATAATTTCAAATTAGTTTCGGAAAACTGAAGTTACAACACAAACAAGAACAAGGAAAGGACGGGGGCTAAAGTTCATCAAATCTACAGTTGTAAACCAGGCAAAGCTTATTCAAGACTAGAACGTTGTGATTTTAAATATGACCGCTTTCTTTACAGTAAACTTACTTAGAACTTCGGGGTAATATGTTTTATGCACCCTTTGTATTCTTTAATACCCTTCTTCAAATCTAAGATTTCAGGTGACACTACAATAGATATACTGGTTTGCAGCAAAACAAAAGAACATTGACCCCGGGGGGGGGGCACTGACCAGCGACAAAACCAATCAACAATATGTTACACGCACTAACCAACATCATGAAAAACAGCTAAATCCTCACAGAAGCTACCCCGATAGTTTTTTTAAGACGGATTTATGACAGTAACTTATGCATACGAACACATCGAGAGGTTTTCCAGATATAGGACAAACCTCAGCTATCTAACCCCCTTTGAAAAATCGATTTATCCTTCCTCAGCAACCGAGCAATTTTTAAACGGAATCTTAGGGTTCCAAACAGTAGGAGGTAAAAAAAGAAAAAGAAAGTAAAAATTATGCAAGGAAGGATACGGTGTTCTAGAGTGCTTATCTCTGGAATTGATGGCCAAAGGGTTCGAACTCAAAATTGCCTGAACAGCGTTGAGGTCACCGGATCTTGCAGCCGCGTGGAGATCATTACCGTCCTTCGTGTTCTGCGGATTACCCATCTCCCCTTTCACTGCCTATTGCCACTGAAGAAACCGTTCGCCTCAAACCCAGTTCTCACTCTTTCGGAAACAAGTTTGGACTCCTCTGGTTTTCCTCGCACACTCTTCTCGTACAAATCACCTTCCCTCGCATTTTCAGTTTTCACTAAGGACCCGTTTGGTTAAAAGAATTTGCTGGAATCTGATGAAATGGAAGAGAATGGAAAGAAAAACTTTGTAAGGTATGCTGTTTGGTTGTCACTGGAATGGAAAATAGATTGATAGAAAAATTTTTGTTTGGCTAGGTTAAAATTATAAGAAAATTGTATCAAATGACTATAATGCCCCTAATGGTAAATGTAAAATGTTTTTTATAAATATATGTATTTAATACAAAAAAATCAACTGATTTATATTTATTCTTTAATATTTAATTATATAATAAATAATTATATTATATTTATTAATTATATATTTATATATGTATTTAATATCTATTTTATTAACTATATATATATATGTGAATTGTGTCATATTTTCAGCACATTCGAATGATGGCTAAGGATGAGGTGAAAATTCATTCAAATTAATCCATAGATATTTTAATGCGTTAAGGCGATGATATTGATGAATAAACTTGGTCATTCAAATGACCCCAGTGGACCATTCGAATGATGTTCCATCTTTAGGATATTCGAATGAGTTATGGAGATGAATATTGAAGTATGCAGTGACTCATTCGAATGAAACTCCGCGAGGGTATTTTCTGGAGATGAATATTGAAGTATGTAGTGCCTCATTCGAATGCACTTTGCTCTCATTCAAATGAAACCCCACATCTTCATATTCTATTCGAATGAGTGCTAGAGATGAATATAGAAGTATATAGTGCTTCATTAGAATAGTCTTGTGCACATTCGAATGATACCCCATCTACTGGAGATGAATATTGAATTATGTAAATGGCCATTCGAATGGACCCTTGGCTCATTCAAATGAGGAACCATCTGCAGGAATGAGATTTGTATATTAATATCGAAGAATGTAGTTCATCATTCGAATGAGAATTTTTATCATTCAAATGAGAGCCTAATAACATGCGACATCCTTGATGCATAACACTGCAGATCAAACATTTCATTCGAATGAAATAGTTACTCATTCGAATGAAAGGTACCAATACGAAACTGCAAATTCATGAAAAATGTCAATCCACTTGCATTTTTCAACCTTTGAATAATGAATAGTAAGGAATGCAACTGTATGTGACTTTTTTTATTATAGAAGAACTGTTTATTGTAGAGGAATGGAGTTAAACACAGATTTGTCTACACTTATTGCTGGTAAAGGTTTAAAATTATTCCATTCAACAGAAACACATCTAAAATCAATATGGCATTGAAAATATGATATTTCATATCACAATATCAATGACATAACGAGTAAGAAAAACATCAAAATGCATCAGTACTTCATAACACTTTACATCAGTTTTACATAAATAACAACGCGTAAGTAACTGCAAAAGAATATATAAGTGTGGTTTTAGAACACAAAAGTAAATTGTATATACAGTTTGCCAACGTATATATATATGTGTAACATAATTATAATAAATTATTGCCATTATAAACATCTTGTCGTACAACATTAACATTTTACTCATTCATTACTTACCCATCACTTTCCTCTGCTTAAAGGCACTTACATAACGTGAATGGAGTCACATGGTTAAACAGAGAGAGAGAGAAATAGACAGAAAAGACAAGTTCATTCACAAAAAAGAAGAGAGAGCCGGAAAGTAGATGGTGGATGTCAACTTTATCGCGAATTGGACAGAAGTTTTGCAGAATTCATTCAAAGGAGCAGGTGATGCAAACCTTTTACAGAATTTCTTCGCGAATTGATTTAAAATCACAGCGCCTTCCTTCGTTACTTATCTTCTTCCTCTAACCAGCTCGTAGCTCCTTCCCAGGTTGTTGTTTTGCATATGTTTCCACGCCAGAAGCATTATATTTCCAATGTATTAGCAGGGGCAAATCCGTATTTACGCATAAATTTCCGGCCTTTGAATTTGGCTTCCCACCATTTTAGGTGGGAAGCGATGTTCTTGTGTATACATGAAAATGGGTTCCCGTGGAAACCCATTTTCCAATTCAAACTTCGAACCAAATAGACGCCGCCACTAGAAAATTTACATTTTCCTATTCTATCGCTAAATTTGCACCGAACCAAACGGGCCCTAAGAAAAATTAAAATCGGAGAATCCAGTATAAATTGCCTGTTGTAAAATTAACCGTAGAATATAATCTTTTACAATCACCTGTATAATTGGCCAACGTTATGCCTTACTATATGCATAGTGAACGTTCACACATATGTAAAATAGCTAAATAAATGTGAGTTTCTTTGCTAAAAAATGTAAGTGAGTTTTTATAATATCCAATTCACTTTTCATAATACTTACACAAATTTTAAAATTGGTCATGTCGTATGACCAATTAATATGGTTATAATTAATAATTATAACCATTTTATTATACGGTATTTATCCCAAATGTATATATAAATGTAAGTGAGTTTACACATATTTTATAATTAACATGATTTTACGGATTATCCCAAATTCTCCCATTTAAAAAGGCAAATAAAATTTTATTTCTCTCTTTCAAATTACTTTTTTTGAAGTTTGACTCCTAAAAAAATCATCCAATCATTTTTTCTCTTCATGTAGTTTGTTAATAATTAAATTTAAATTGGCTCTTACCATACCATGGATGAAACATTTAAGGATCCGTTTGTATTAACTTTTGAAGAATAGTTTTTATTTCGGATTGAGTAAAATTGGTTTTAGAGAACAAATTTTGAGGAATAGTTTTTTTGAAAAATTATGACTTCCATCTCAAACCATGGTTTTGAACGTTAAAAGTTATTTTAGAGAATTTAAGAGTGTTTGTCTGACTAATACAAAACCAAACTTTTGAGGGTTAAAAGATATTATGAATTTTAGTGAAATTTTATCTACTCTTCTTTTGAATCCATGGTCCGAAGCCAAACCATAGTTTTAAATCAAACAGGCACTTACCATAAATAATTATTAGAAAATAATTACGTAATTAATTAATCCTTATAATTTTAAGAAAAAACATTGGAGAGAAGTGAATGGTTTCATTCAGATGGTAACTGTTAATCTTTATCAAACGGTCTATGGTATTCTCTCACACACTTTTTTGCATGTTACATCCATTACATAACATTAAAAATGTGGGCAAAAAACAGCTCATTGTACAATTTGTATTGTACTACTGCTCCATCCTCCATAAACCTTATTCTATCAAAGAATGATTGCTCTCTTGATTGTCAAAATCTGGGAGCTCAGAACTGACTGAGAATTTCAACCATCTCTTTTTCTCTGCAAGTTTAAGACAAGGCTGTAGTACAAGGCCAATGAACACAGCAACGAGGCTTATGACCAAGATTTTGACAGATGAGAAAGCTAACACAAAACCAACAGTTATTGTAGGAGGCAAACACAGAAGAATTGCTCCCGCGGTTCCGCCCGGGATCTTGTAAGGCCTGCACGCGTCTGGGCGTCTGATCCTCAGCAATATGAATGCTATGAACTCCAAGACCATTCCAAAGCAGTACAAGAAGTTCTCAGCTGCTACAATCTCATCAAAACTCAGCCAAGACAGTAAAATCACACCTGAAGCTGAGAAAAGAATTCCTATTAGAGGCGTCCCATGTCTAGACCTCTTGCTAAAGCACTCAGGCAACATTCCCCTCTCAGCCATCCCCAGGAGTTGAAATGAATCACTGCTCATCTCTGCAACAAACATGCCCATGTTTGACATGGCAGCTGCAGCTTGAAGCCAGTAGCTCAACCAAGCTCCTCCAATGATCTTGGCTACATCAGAGAAGTACCCATCACTCCACAATGAACGGTTGAGAGGAACAGCACCAGTACCTATTAGAAGCGGGAAAAAGTATCCTAAAACTACTAGGATCAAAGCATAGAATAGAGCTTTCGGAAGAGTTTTCTTTGGCTTATCCACTTCTCCAACAAGAGTGCTTATGGAATCCCAGTAATTAAGATTCCAAAATAGAGTGTTCAGATATAGATTCCAATCCACATTTTTCAGATCTCCCACCAACCATCTTGAAGGTTTCAAATCTGGAATCGCTATGAACCCCATGACCACAAAAGGAAGGAGTGAGAAAACCCCTAAAACAATAGCAACCCATCCCACAATTGTTAAACCCATGTAGTTCAAAAATGTGAGAACTATTGTCATTCCCCAGGCTGCACCAATTCTTGGAAAGCCACTGGCTAAAGCAGGGATATCAGATTTCAGATAATCAAGAAAGAGAACTGGGTATAGGGCATTATCAATTACCCCACTTAGCCATTT
>JANTPZ010095861.1:0-24826 GCA_025593235.1 Vachellia pachyceras | reverse complement strand
ATAATTGTTATTAGAGTGACGAATTAATTAGACGGATATTTCCTATAAAGAGTACCCAATATCGCAATTAACCTACGCACAAAGGGGTAGGGAAAACGCCGGATTTGTCTCCAGTGGCCCTTTGTCGTATGTTAACATACTCCTCCTCTTAATCAATTTACTAATCCAAGATCACATTATAGTATAATCACTTGGACTCCCACAATCCCAAATAATGTGGGACTCTTCCTTTGACACACCCACACACAAAATTTACAACAGGTGTGTGCACATATACCTTGTAAATGAGATGGAAAGGATGAAATATAAACCTAAGCCGGGTTTTCTCTATCCTAGCCTCCTTCTGTTCTGGTTCTTGTTGTTCCCCAAATAGCAGAAGAATGGAAAGAAAGGCAAAGTTGAAGTCATAATTATTTTTCGTACCATTCTTTCTTTCTCTCTGATCTGATCAGACAAGCTCAAACTAGCGGTGGTATGAAAAGCTCCCTATAAACGACGGAAAGTCGTAGATCGATTCTGCTTGTATCATTAGGTTATCTAATGCCTACCCTTCCAATTCAAAAGAAAAGCTCCTTATACAATTTAAAAGCTTTGATTATATCGTTTATTAGATTTATGTGTTTGTGCTTGCGTGTGTCTGGGAAGTATTACAGAATTCAAACAGTTTTCTGTAATTATTCTGTATATATATGTAATCATCCTGTACATGAAGAGGTCTGTGAGGGAGAAACCTAGGTAAGGTTATCTTCTTGTATTTGTTATTTTCTGAAACTGAAAAAATGGAAAGAAAAGCTTACGATCGATTTGTTGTGCCAGTTTGACTAGACCCACCTGGGTATACTATCAGATTTACTCTCTCTCTCTCTCTCACCCACTTACTGACTCAGACATAATTTTTGTTATTTGTGAATCTTTTGCCTCACAGTAATTGGTAGTGTGGGTGCGGTTATATATCGTATTTCTCTATCTGGTCTTATCAAACAATATTCTCCATCTAATGAAACTCCTCAATATATATAGCTGTGTTTGGTAAGTCTGTTTTACCAACGGATGCGCTTACCGAGACAAAATTCCTCTCACATAAACTATCTCGAACTCTGTATCCGTTTTCTAACGGGCTATCCAAACGAACCCTATATATATATAGACTTGTTTGGATAGCTCATTTAGGTATATAAAAGATATTCATGTGTTTACCGAGGTAAAATTCCTTTTACATATTTACTTTGGAATCTGTGTCTGTTCTCCCAACGGATTTACCAAACAAGCTCTATGATGATTATCGAGTTTTGGAAATTATTTAGAGCAATATTGCAGGACAATAAATTTGTGGTGAAAACTATAAACTGAAATATAGTATAGAAGGTGTAGTAGGCCACCCATCATTTGTTGGCTGGATCTTCTTCATACTTGACATGGCAGCATGGTCCTTTTTCTATAATAATATTCTTCTTTTAAATCGGTTATCTCATCAGTTTTCTTATTTTGAAATGGAAAAGGCAAGATTGAAATTGATATGGGTCCGTTTGGGAAAGCGGTGAAGAAGTACTTTTACGTAAGTTGAGGAAAATAAGTGAAGGAGATTATCTCATTTTACGAAAAAACACTGTTAAACGTACTTTTGGGGGTGTATAAGTTTTGCCAAACATCCCCATAAACTGTGTTGCGCATGCTTTTAAAAACACTGAAACAGGTAGCTCGACAGAAGAACAATAATATATATATATATATATATATAATAGCTTAAGCTTTGTTTATCACTGTTTGCTCCTTTTGATCCTAGATAGCTCTGTTGAGTTTCACGGCTTACAGGTCTAATCCCACACACACACAGCCCAACACAGGTACGGGAAGGAAGCAATAGTGAAACTGAAAATTAACCTTACTGTTGTATTTACCCTGAGAATGAACAGATTCCACATTTATTGTTGTTACCATAAAAAAAAGAATCTTGGTTAATTCAAAAGGACCAACAATATTAATGATCATGAACTGTAAAAGCGAATGCTTTATTCATGGCTGTGCCACACAGACACACACAGATATATATATATATATATATATATCTCCCAAAATGAACACGTTTAGTAAAGAAGGTTGCATTTCCTTTTTTAGGAAATTAAAGTTAAGACAAGGAAGGATGATTATTCCTAAGTTTTAAAAGATTGATTTAATTTAATGACAGATAAATCTTCTAAATGTTTGCAAAATAATAAGTTGTACATATCGATCATGATAGTTATAAATATGATTTTTTTTTTGTAAATATGAAGGTTTTAATCATATGAATCAATATAATTCATCTCTTAATAAAATGTTTTTAAAACTTAACTGATGTTAAATTAATCAATATTTGGAACCTATAACAAATGTTCCTCCATACTGCCATAAAAAATTTTGATGAGACTCTCAACATTTTTTGAAAATGAGGGTAATGAGGCTCCAAAATAGACAATTTCTTCTGTTATTTAATATAACAGTTACTTGACTTTTTTTAAAGTGAATAAAGAAGCAAATTAAATTATATGTCTATTATTTTTTTAAACTAATTTAACTGACTTATAAACTGATATATAATTTAAAGATATATGTAAATATTTCATATTACAATTAAATAATTTAATTATTTAGCCTTTTTATTAATTAAAAAAATAAACTGATTTTTATATCAAACAATGAGGTAATATAGTGTGATCAATTAGCTTCATCCCTTGTTGGTTTTCACATCAATCAATTAGGTGGAAGCCATGATGACAAAATGATTCAGACCCATCATTTGAGGGCAGTCCTGTTGCTTGTGATGGCTATTTCAATTTTAAAAACGTATAAACTATTATAAACTTGTGGGGATAGCAGTGCAACGAAATACACTATTGCCTAAAGAAATATATTAAACTCCTCAGGAAACTATTATTATAATATAGAAATGTGTAAATTAAAAAATTCTAAACTGTTCAAAATCAAATCTGGAAGACCTAAATCTAATGAATTGGATTAGTTCATCACTTTTATAAACACCCCAATTAAATCCTATTATAGGATTTCAGTCTGGTTTGTGAGTTTGATTTGAGGTGGCATTATCATAACTATCTCCCATTACACTATTGTGAAATATTTGCACAAAGTTAAAAGATATGCTTCGTACAACTATACTAATATAGAATGATAATATGTCCGTTTGAGAACACGGTAGAGAAGTACTTTTACACAAATCGAGGTAAATATGTGGAGGAGATTATCTTGTTTTGCGGACAAACAATGTTGAACGTGATTATAGGGAGTAAATAAGCTTTTCTAAATAAGTACAATACTGATGACAGTGAATGTATATATGGCCATTTTCATTTAATTCGGATTAAAAAACTTAACAAAATGAAAACGGAAAGGAAGATACTTTGTTGCCATAAAATTTGTTTTGATTTTTAATTTTTTTAACTGTTGAAAAAGAAACTGTTTTCAAAACAAGATAACAAACAAGCCCTAATGTTTTTTTAATTTGTTTCACCTGATATATATATATATATTTGCCACACCAGAAAAAAAAAAAGAAATCAATTTATCAAGTCTTGAGAGGCTTCCGTGGTTGTTGCATGTATCTGCGAATTGTGATCTGTCAGTGGGAGAGTGCCGGGGATCAGGAACTTTACCTTTTTAGCCTTTTAACACTTTGCATGATTTGGAATTACTCCCTCCTGACAAACATGTAAGTCAAAATAAAAAGTATCTTAAAATCTATAAAAAATCTATCGAAATATATAAAAACACCTTAAAGTCCATCAAATATTTTATGATTTGTAAACGCATTTCTCCTAAAGAAATTTACAAACACACTTTTAATATAATAAATCAGAAAAAGAAATATTTTTTTTTTTTGTAAAAAACAGGTGATTGTGGTAAGTTGAAGCAACAACGCCTTAACAAGCCAACCCATACCTGCCACTTTTAAGCGGGTTAGGCCAACCCATTTTAACGGCTTTAATTCTTCTCCCTCCTTTAAATAATAAATTTACTCATCGTCTGTGGGTTCAACTGATAAAGGTATTGGACACTCTCATCAAAGAGAGAGGGTTCAATACTGCGGAAGGTCACTTTGTTGTGGCTCCAGTCGCGACGTTTGGGGAGGCATCCTAGCTCCTGGGTGCTTAGGTAAACGCTTGAGGGTAATTGATGGCTCACCCTGCCCAACATTGGTATGATCTAAGAGGAAGGGAGATTTCGCCATGCCCTTGGCTTGTGGGTGAGCCCAACCCCCTGCCTAAAATTTATGTAGAAAAAAAAAACAATAAATTTTCCATTTTTAAATAATAAGTATTTTTTGTATTGAATAAAAATCTGTCTGAAACTTTTTTTACCAATTTTTGTAAACATTTTTTATTTTTCACCCCATTAGTTATTGATGAAATTCGTTTATTCACTATACATTAACCTCCCACCCACTCAACCTGCAAGAATAACATTGTTCTCTTGAAATAAGTTAAATTATTTTTCACCAAAAAAATTAAATTCACACATCCCACCACCAATTTTAAATATGAAAGTTAGATAATTAATAATTGAACATTAAAAATTAATTAAATTATTTATTTGTAACTAATTTTTTTAAATTGTTCTCTTCAATCATACATATTTGAACTACAATTGATGGGAGCCACTTAATCAGTACGATCAATAAAATTATTTTGAGAAAACACAATTCTAAATTTTAAATTCACATCTTAAATTTAATAGCAAAGTAAATTATTGATTTAATTTTTATATTCAAAAAGCGTTAATTGATACTTAAATTAATTAAAAGTATTTAATTCCATAAATTATTAAATATTAAGTAGTTTAAAATAATGTGTCTTTAAAAAAGTTGGTCGCACTCAATAGGAGGTCCTGTTATTTAACTGTTCTTTTTTGAAAATTTAGTTTGAGATCTCAAATAAGTAATTTATTTAAGAAATGGTTCCTCGTATTAAAATATTTAATGAGAGGTCCATTGACAATATGATGTATTGTCAACACAGCGCATGATGTTGTCAATACAAGGACCTTATGTTGTCAATTGGGATCTCTCATTAAATATTTTTCTCAATAGAATCATTCTTTAAATAATTTATTTATTTGAGACCTAAAACTAAATTTACCTTCTTTTTGTCAATTTCAATAACTTTATTGTTAAAACGGATTTAACCTAACAAAAGTAGATCACACTCCGTGATGGATCAATCGCTCGCCATCACTGAACTGAACACTAGCTTCCCTTCTCTTTCGTCTTGTGCCCTAGAACGCTAAGCCTTGGCGTGTGAGGTTTCTTCCTCCTCCTCCTCCTTCTCTACTTCTGCAAAAATTTCTTCATTCTTGCTTATTCCACTCACAAATTCGCATTCGCAGGTACAACAATCATCACCTTTTCACCCCAATTTGCAAACTCCTCTTCGATCTTCATCTACGATGCCCAAAGAGAAGAGCCCTGGACTGAAGATCCTACGGCTTTGGACAATCGGAACCGCCGCTAGTAGCCTCTCTCTCTCTCTCTCTCTCTCTCTCTCGAATTCACCTCGCCTTTCGATTTTACATCTTCCTTGTGAGCAATCAATTAATCTATGTTTCCATGGCAGTTTTGGTCACCAGTGTGATAAGGACGAGACTGAGGGACCTTGAGAACGCCATGAACGCTCAACAGCGACAGCAACAACAAGAAAACCAGGGCGCGTCGCTTGGTTCGACAATGGTGGACACATTCCCTTCTTCCGAAGGATCAGAGGTAGATGGTAAACTATAGGTGAGGGCTTCGATCGATCTTTCTTCTTCTTTGATTGGTCTTTAGTGTTAGATTTTCTAATTTGAAGGATGCGATTTTTGTGCTGGGAAAGAAAACCAGGGTACGCAAGGTGTATCTTGATTGTCCTATGTGACACGCTCAAAATGTACCATGAAAGAATTTAGGACAGAGATAAGGTTTAAAGTGTGCATTTGCCCCATAATATAAGTTTATTCTAGTAGGCAATATTTCTTTGAGTTTATTTATAGGTAGTGTTGCCCATTTTGATCGAAATGGGTCGGTTTGAGAACATGGTGGAGAAGTGTTTATGGGTACTTTCACATAAGTCGAGGCAAATATGTAGAGGAGGTTGTCTCGTTTTGTGAAAAAACACTGTTGAACATGGTTGTAAGTGCTTATGGTAATTTGCCAAACGGCATCAATTAATGGTGTTAACTTTTAATATTTCTAACGGTGAAGGATATTATTGCTTTATTTTGAACTTTCGGAACAATATTACTCCTAAAAAAACTTTTAAAGCAATATTATTGCTAACAAAAAAACTTGCTGAGGAAATTTGCATCTTAACCTTGGAAATAATTCATTTCTTTGGGAGTGATTTACCCCAAAGTTAATTGATAAGGTTGATAATGCCTATTTGTCAAAGTTTTGAAAAGGTTCATGCAAATCGAGACAATACCATTATTATATACTTACTTCGTCAACTATAAATCATATTGAAAAAATAGTTTTCAATGCTAATACAAACTGACGTTAGCAAAAATGAGTTGAAATTCTCTAGAGTTCTAAAACCATTGTATTGGCTTTAACATTCCAAGGTATTGTTCTTGGCCATACTTAGATAAAAAAAAGTACATTTATACAAGTTCAGATAAAAACTTGTAAGTTATAAATTACATTGAAAAAGAGTTTTCAGGACTAATTTAAATGGATGCATCAATTCAAAAGTATGCCTGGGTTACGGAAATGGTTGATTTCTTTGTACGAGACTCGTGGGCATTCTTTTTCTTTCCTTCCAAAGTAAATTGGTTAGGCTGATAGAAGAAGAGTGAGCTGAAATTTTCTCAAAATTTAAAATTGAAGGTTGAAATTTATTTTGAAAGCTTTCATTTATAAATAATGTTACATTGAAAGTTTAATGTTGAACCTAACTTTTATTGTAATAAAAAACTATTGTTGATCGATGAAAAATTAATGTTAATCATTAGCATTTTTAATGGTAAAATGTGATATTGCTTCATTTATACATTTTTTTGGATAATTTTAAAAACAAATTTTAAAACCGCCTTAGGGCTTGTTTAGATCTCATTTTCAGATTAACTTTTATAGATCCCGAGACAAAATCTAGGTTTTGAAAAGTGATTTGTGTTTGGGACAGATTTCGAGACAACAAATAGGTAGAAAAGAGTAAATAAAAAGAATGAAAAGTAAGAAATGAGAAATAGAAGAAAGAAAAAGTAGGAAACATGAAAGAGAAAAAAAGAGAAAGAAGGAAAAAAGCAAAAAAGAGAAAACCTAGATTTCAAATTAAAGTTTTGTAACAAAATAGATTTTCAGAAAAATTTTTATACTTGGACAAAATCTAGGTTTTGGGTGTTTTGAAACCAAACATAGATTCTGGGAATAGCTTCTAAACAAACCCTTATGATAAATTTTAATGCTCTAAAATCTTGTCCAGCATCACAAAACTAGAAAGGTAAATTTTATGAATAGCTTCTAAAGAAAAATTAATAAAAACAATTTTAGAAAGTGGGTTTTGTGAAAAATCTGAGCTTGATAAATTGAGAGTATTTGGATTATTGTTATTAAAATTACTTTTTTATGTGTAAATCAATGAAAATGATATAAGTTAATGGGCTTTTTTTTGAACGTTTCCAAAAGCCAAACGCACGTTTAACAGTGTTTTTCCGTAAAATGAAATAATCCCCTCACATATTTAACTCAATTTGCATAAAAATATTTATTAACTGCGTTCTCAAATGGGTTTAATGTGCTGGATAAGAAGCAGAGAGGGTAATGGTATTTTTTATTTATTATACTAACGTATGTAGCAAAAATATCAATTTCCTTGAATTTCCCCTCAAAAGCTGAAACTCTCATTTCCTTGAATTTAGGCCCATGAAACCATGATTTCCGTCCTCAAAGTGCTTCTAACTCACTTTTTATGAGACGATGGTTTGGCTATCCAGAAGTGCTTTTTTTCTGTAGCCAAAAAAAAAAAGAAGTAACCATAACAACGTCCGTTTTTTACGGTTGATTTCGTTGGGTTTTTTAAAAAAAAAGGTCTTGTACTTTTTTTGGTAATTTTTTTATACAAATTTTAAGAAAGGGATTGGGTTCACCCACGATACAAGAGCAGGGCACCTAACTCATGATCCACTGGGGGTCTATCCTTGCAGACACTGGAGTATATCAAGTAAGCCATTTAGTTCTGACCACACAGGTAGATCAACCTAACTTTACGAAGCTGTATGATGACTTCTCAAGCACCGCGACTAGAGTCACAACAAAGTGGCACTCCTCAGGATCAAATCTTCTCTCTTTATGTGAAAGTACTAGCCCAATCTCTTTATCAGTTGAACCTCGGACGATGGGTTACTTTTTTTTTTTGGTAATGTCATGGCTAACCTGCTTCTCAAAATCGTGGCCTTTGCTTTATTCTTTTTTATTTTACCGGAAATGATGTTTCTGAAAAATTGGGGGCCTTCTCCTGGAAAAAAATTGGGCTCAGGCCCAGATCTGGCTCTTCGACTAAACATGTGTTAAGTTGAAGTTTTTTTAAATTCATTATTTCACTTAACCAAGGTCAGGGGTTCGAACCCTGCCTTGGGCATGCAGCAGCTTCCCAGGGCCAGCTGTCCCTCCCATCGAGGAGCCCGCACAAATCAGCGAGGGGATTAGTCACTGCTGCCGGCGGTGGATACCCTGGGTAATACCCTTACCTAAAAAAAAAATTCATTATTTCAAGTTTCCAATCACACATATTCAAATATACACCCGCATGAGAAAATATCGTACATGGACACGTGTTTTTGGAGAACTTAATACATGGATACGGACAATTCAACATAAATCTTATTTTTGTATTAACATGTACGATGATTTATTTGTGCTTGCAAATCTTAGTGTGTGTGTGTGTGTGAGATTTCTTAGGGATTCTTTTGAGGAACTTGGGGATTTTCGTAGTTCTCATATAAAACTCATAATCAACAAAACGTATGTCGAGTAAAAAGGGGTTAGTTTTTTTTTTTACCAACAAAAAGGGATTAGTTATTTACAATATAATGAAAAAAGATTTGAATCCCTGAATGAAAAGAAATGATTAGCAAAAGGAAAAATTATAAACATCACAATGTACCCGTTTAGAAACGTAGTTGAGAAGTACTTTTATGTAAGTCGAGATAAATATATAGAATATATTATCTCGTTTTACAAAAAAATACTATTGAACGTGTGTTTAGCTTTTCTTAACGTTGTTACAAATAAGCCGGGTACCTCATCAAATGACATCTTTCTAGTAAAATCAAAAGTCTCGTTAATAGGCACCTCCTTAATATATATATATATATATATAGTTCTTGCTTACATCTTTCATCTCTTACTATACTGTGTATATTTTGGAAATCTTTCTTCTAACTTTACAAGCAAGTCAAGATAAAAAAAAATCTTGAAATTCGTAAAAAAACTCCTTAAAATTCGTAAATTCTTCTTGAACTCTGTAAATTCTTTTCAAAATCCATAAACTGCTTTCAAGGTCAAACAATGGAATACTATCCATTTATTTTTTTAAAGCTTTTCTTATTTTTATAGCTGGACAGGGGTTTTTTGCAATCATGTGTCGTTAGCCATAGAAAAATCCCAATATTATATTACAAAGCCAGCCAGCTGGATCGAACTTGGTTTGGATTATATTATCCATTCATTATCCTTTTAAAACCCATTAAATTTTACCTTAAAATTCAATAAATTTTAAATTTTATCCATATATTTTTGACCAACTTTATCTATAAGTAATATATACTGTAATACATAAAAATAAAATCAACACACAACAAATAAAATAGAAAAATCGAATTTTTATGAAAAATTAGATGATATGACTTATAAATAGAAATAAATAAAAATTTTCTTTTCTGAAATCATAGGAGTGTGTGTATATATCTAAAAATGTGTTTTTTTATATAAATAATTCAAACTTAAAATCCCCAAAAAAATACTTTTTATATTTTTCTTATTATCCTTTTGTTTTCACTTATTTTTTTTTAATTTAGAAACATCCCACGTGACCTTTCCTATCTCCGAATGGACGTACAAAGACCAGTAAAGCTTGAAGTAAATTATGACATTACTAACATGTGGACCTATTGCCTCAACACAACCTCTGTAAAAAAAAAAAACCTGCAACTTCACAGAACCTTTGGACAAATGTTAGAATTCAAGTAAAAGTCGAAACTTTTTACGTATAAGTTAAGATAAAAACGTATCTAAAGATCTATAAAAGCATTTCTAAAATTCTAAAAAGCATCTCGAAATCGGTAAATTCTTCTTCGATTCTTTAAATTCTTCTCGGAATCCTTAAACCCATCTCTCCTGACGGATTTCTAAATACATACAATGACCTTCCTCTCACTAGAATGTTTAAAGCCTCCGATGAATGAGATTCCTCTTTCACCTATAAGAAACAAACATGGTACTCCAACATGTTCCCATTTTAATGAGTTTTGAAAAACTGTTTCAAAGGCTTTTATATTTTATATTTTCAATAAATATGGAATATCCATGAAAATTAAAAAAAATTCAAAGCAAGAGAAACGAGCATGATGAACAGGGGCGGACCTACGTAGGTCCTAACGGTATCCCCCGACTCCAGAAAATTAAATATATATTAGTACTACGTAATTTATTTTGCACCCCTCATTTGGTAATTTTGAATCCACTAAATTTTTCTAAAATTCTTCTAAAAAATTATTAAGAATAAGTCTCATTTATCTTATCAAAAAATAGTTTGCACCACTGAGTTATGGTCCTGAATCCGTGACTGATGATGAATATCATACTTTTCATAAAATTTGTTCTTTTAAGAAAAGAACTACTGGATATGCGAAATAATGTGTTCAATCTATAGTGGCATTTGAATGGAAAAACAAACAAACTCTTCATAAACTTTACTCTTTTGCCTTCAGAATTCCCCCTAATTGTTTTTTATACTCGTTTTTTTTTTCAAGTTTACAAATTGTGAAAAGTAAATTAATGATTTACAGTATGAAGGGTAAATTAGTAAATACAATTTATTTTAATATAAATTATAATTTTTTTATCCATAATATAAATTCTAATTAAAAACATATTTTTAAGAATATTTTTAACTGAGTTAATGGTATGAACTAAAGTGTGTACTTGTTAACTATAGAAGATATTTGTATAATTAGAGCCAAAGCATTTTACTCTATTCTAAATTACGCAAAGAAAAAATCATTTTTAAAATATAATAGTTTGCAAATCCTAAACACAAAAGTCAGTTTAGGTTTTAATATTAGTTTTAAATATAAAACCCTTCATCGAATTTTTCTCTCATATTTCTTAATTTACCTCATTTCATTCTTTCCCACTAGTTAAAATAATTAAATAGTTGTAAAACCTTTGTTGCGTAAATGTATTTAAGAGAGATCACCCAAAATTAACTAAGTTATCTGGCTTTTTTAATATACTCAAATTAGATAGGTAGTTTTTACATTAAGGTTCAAGGGGCATTTAATATCATGGTAAAAAATGCTACTTTTAGTTTTTAAACTAAGAATCAGTTGAAATTTGTGTGAGATTAAATAAAATGAAAATTTATTGAAAAATATTTATTCATGTGTATCATTATGGAGAAAATGATAAATATAAATACTGCATTTTTAATATAAAAAATTTAACAAGTTTTTATAGTAAGAATAGTAGATAGTGTGCTTGTTGATGATAACGTTTGAAAAAGCCAAACTCACATTCAACAATGTTTTTCCGTAAAACGAGATAATTTCCTCCATATATTTATCTCAAATTGCATAAAAAAACTTTTTTACCGTGTTTTCAAATGGATCCAATAGTGATACTACTTAATTGAATGAATGGACAAAATTGAAGGATTCACGATTTCTTATATTGGACAATTCAAATCTCATATGAACGGCCTGAATGTTTTTTTTTATTTTTTAAAAACAATTATTGTAAATATTATATAATTTAAAATAAAGATAATCTGTTAATTATTATTTTATTAAAAATATCATGTCTACATTTAATTCGGTGCTCATCCATCCGACAGGTTAAAAGGACAGTGATTTTCACGTTTTTTTCCCCAGAAGATTCTCTCCTTCTCTGCAATTTTTCAAGATCAGTCGCTAGCGAAACCTACTGTCACTCCCAAGTCCTCACTCGTTCTTGGAAAGAGGTGGTCTCTCCTCGAAGCTCGCGCTCATCCGCCAAGGCAAACAAACGGCCAGCCTCACGCTCCTCTCCCTCCCTCCCTCCCTCCCTCCCTCCCACCACAGTTCCTTAGTTTTCCGTTTCATTGCCGATTTTTCCCTTCCTCTCTCGATCCTTTTCCTTCCTCGTGATTCTGTGACGGCAAAGATCTTTTCGTTTTCATAGGTTTACTCCATTTTCCCTTAGCTTCGTCTTGCTTTTCCTTTCTGAAGTCATTTTGCGTCTGCATGTGCCTTCACATTCTTTGTTTTATTTCGTGTTGTGTTTTTTCCTTTTGAGGTTTGATTCGCTATGTGGATGAATTTGATTCGTTGCTATTGCTGTTTTTTTTTTCGGTTGTGTTTACTGCTTAGATCTTTGCGAGTTCGTTCTGAAATCTGCTGAAGATGGCGAAAGCTGGCGCGTTGGATCTGGCTTCTGGTGTCGGAGGGAAGATTGAGAAAGCCGAAGTTCTTTCTGCTGTTGACAAGTATATATTATATCCTCTATTTTCTTTCCGATTTGAAAATGCGAGTCTCTGTTCTGCTTCTTAAAATGATGGTTCTCTGATTTTATGTGATGATTTTTTATTTGTATCTTCGAGAGGAGTGTCGTCTTCTCTCTGATTTCCGGAGTAGGTTGGCCCTCAGTCGTCATATATTGATGACAGTAATAGTCCAGGGAGAAAACCTGTGGCAATAATGCTGGTCTCGGTTCAATATGTTTATCATTGATGCGTAATTCCTTGATTGGACCGGTGTAAAACGAATGGCTGTCCGTCTACGGGTCCTGTTTAATGCAATTTTTTCCTCTGAACCGAATATCGACTGTGGCACTTATTGTGAAACTCTACGTGCTTGTTTGGAACTTCGCTTCCCCAACTGTGCATGGAAGTCGAAACGAAATCATCTTAAAATCCGTAAAAACCATTTCAAAATTCATAAAAATTATTTAGAAATCTGCAAAACCATCTATACCAATGGAACTCCTTTCTTTAACAGAGTTCCCAAACACACACTACATAGGTGAAATTCACCACTTGAAACCTATTTTATTGAATCTTTGTGCTCCTTGCGCAACGACACCTGCAAGTCACTGGGTTTTGGTGATTACGCTTAGGCCAGCGTAAAGTAGGTGATCTAGCCCTAATTAGTTTGAATAGTGGTTCCAAAATTCCGCACTGTGAGATTGAATTAGCACGGAAGGATTGGTGAAACACAGAAGGATTCGTCTATAATGGTAGAGGCGAGCTTTCGGTATGTGGCAGTTGCCCTCTCACTAGGCCGAATTCTTGTAAGGACTAATTATTGGGCCCTGGTCCTAGGAATTTTGTCATAGATGACGTGCTGTTGAGGAGGTGGGCTAATTAAATTTTGCACAGGGTGGCCCCTACACTACCATACGAACTACCAAAAAACGTAATGAAGAACTTTGAAAATTCAATTGTCCTGCTGCATGTTCGGACGGTCCGAAGCTATTCGTTCTAGATGGGCCAGCTTTTCATATTATATTATCGAAGTTCTTTTACTTTTTCCTTCTCTATTTCTTAATATTTAAAAAAATTGTAAAAGGCCTCATCAAATAAAAAACAGATGTTCTGTTCTCTTTTCCCTCTTCTAGTTGTAAATCGAGATGTTGATAGCTTAATTTTATTGGTTTTGAGGCTGAGAAAATTGAATATTTTATTACTTTAGTTTCTTAGTTACATATGAAAATTTATCCATATAAATTATATATGTATGTTTTATGAATATAGGTAAATAGAAGTGTTGCTGTTAAAATACCCGAGATTTTGTTGTTAATTTAGCTGCTGCTTTCCCCGGTCTGAAGTCCGAAGTTATGTTTCAGGTATGAGAAGTATCATGTTGCTTATGGAGGTGATATGGAAGAGAGAAAAGCTAACTACACTGATATGGTGAGAGCTTGAAATACTCGTATTTAGCCATCAACATTTTGATTTTTTTTTCTATTTCTTATGCTATAAAGCTATGCCAAACTTCATCTGATTCTCGAGTATCGAAAGTATTAGAGTCATCCTTTCTTTCCCCAAGTTGGCGGAACTTTTTATGAATACTCTTGAGATTTCCTCGCTAGTTTTGTCTGTAGTCATCACATTATCAAGCTGAATTACCATTAAGCTTTACTGACATCTCTAATAGGATAAACTTCTGGGTTTACACTTCAGTATTACAAGTATTACAAGTTTTTTCTTAATGTTGTCATATAATATTTCATGTTTCTGTAATTTCTTTTTGTTTTTGTTTTTGCCCCATTTTCTGTAATTTCTAAAATAAGATCTCCGTGTGTCTTGCAGGTTAATAAATATTACGATCTTGTTACCAGCTTTTATGAATATGGCTGGGGGGAATCCTTCCACTTTGCACATAGGTGTCCTTTGCTTCATTCCTGTACAGATTGTACAATTTATTTATTTATTTATTTATTTTACTCATTCATACTGGTACCCTTTTCGTTATCAAGATTGAAGGGAGAATCTCTCCAAGAAAGCATCAAGCGACATGAGCACTTCCTTGCTTTACAACTTGGCTTGAAGCCTGGGCATAAGGTATTCATATTCATTACTTGCATGCGGTTTACTGTTTTGGATTAGGTTTGACTATTGTTTCTGATATCTTTGCTATAAGTTGAATAAACAAAAATATGACTTGTGAAAAAGTTTTAAAATGCCTGAAGATTTAACGCTAAGCTGTAAAAGCACTCACTTGTTTGCAAAAATCCACATTTGTCATATTATTGTCGAATAGCATGATGGCCAAAATTCAAAAACACCCAATTTTATTGTACATTCATTAAAAAAATAAGCTAGAAGATTGGCTTTTGGGTTTCAGGTTTTGGATGTCGGATGTGGAATTGGTGGACCTTTGAGAGAAATTTCTCGATTCAGGTTTCTAGAACTTACTGTATTTTTTTATTTCACATTTATTGCATTTTCAGTTTTCATAATTGGGTTTCAACATGTGATTGCCCCCTCTATTCAGCTTTTTTTCCGGGTATAACTAGATTATATTCAATGGACTTTATATAAAATTGCTTCATATTTATATCCAGATTCATATTCCTTCTAGGAATCATTAGTTGGGGAGGCGTAAATGTATATTGATCCAAAGGAACGGGAATTATACTCTGTACCGCTTAATTTGTCTTGCTTCCCTTTTCGTGGGTGAAATTGCCGTCACATTATTTTCTCTGTTTCTGTAGCATGACATCAGTTACAGGATTGAACAACAATGAGTACCAAATAACTAGAGGAAAGGTATGCAATCCAATTTCGACCTTTTTGTTCTATCCTTGAATCTAGTTGTGTGGCTTGTTACAAATTATGTTTATTACGTTGTCTTGTCTCCCATGTTTCAGTTAAATTTGATTTAGTGATAAAGCATTAAGTATTATGGTACTTGTTTGACAATGTGATATTCCTTGTTCATAAAGGAATTATGCAAACTTCCAGACTGCAGTCAATAATGAATCTTAGAATATACATTCTTACACCATTTTCTCACAGGAACTCAATCGAAGAACTGGAGTGGATAAGACATGCAATTTTGTCAAGGTTGATGTTTCAAAAATCCACTCTTACACTCCAGTCAATTGCGCTAAATTGGAAACCTCAGTGTAGTGATATATTTTGATAATGCAGGCTGACTTCATGAAAATGCCGTTCCCGGACGATTCTTTTGATGCAATATATGCAATTGAAGCTACTTGCCATGCTCCGGACGCTGTACGTGGCTGTAAATCATACTTGTAAACTGATGCACCGTAAAATTCATATCTATTGAATTACGCGAGAGGGATATATATATATCAAGAAGGAGCCTTCTTATTAATGGCTCATTATTATAATTAAATACACAAAATCATAATTCTAATTCTAATTTCTAATTGTAAAAGATATCTTTCCTAATATATATCTCAACACTCCCCCTCAAGTTGGAGTATAAATATTAATCAAGCCCAACTTGTTACAAAGATAGTCAACCCGTATCCCAGTGAGGGCCTTAGTCAAAAAGTCGCCTAATTGATCACCAGACCGCACATGTTCTGTAAAAATGAAGTTTTCCTTGATCTTGTCTCTAACAAAGTGACAATCAATCTCGATATGTTTCGTTCGTTCATGAAACACAAAATTGGAGGCTATGTGTAAGGCAGTTTTGTTATCACACTATAACTTTGTTGATAATGATGCACTAAAACCAACCTCCTTCATCAGTTGATAAATCCATACAATCTCTTGAGTTGATTGTGCCATAGCTCGGTACTCGGCTTCTGCGCTTGATCGTGACACCACATCTTGTTTGTTACTCTTCCAAGAAACCAAATTCCCACCCACAAAGACACAATATCTTGTAGTAGATCGTCTGGTAGCTTTCGATCCGCCTTAATTAGCATCACAAAAACACTCAATTTTAGTATGACCATGATTAGTATAAAGTATACCACGACCAGACGCTCCTTTTAGATAGTGCAAAACATGTTCTAGGGCTTCCCACTGAGCTATTGTTGGTGCTATCATGAATTGGCTAAGGACACTAACCACAAAAGTGATATCAGGACGGGTTACTGTAAGATAATTCAACTTGCCAACCAACCTCCGGTGCCTTTTAGGATTCTCAAAAGGCTTGATCTTCTCAGGATCAAGTTTGTTCCTCATATCTTCTGGTAGTGTCTCAAAAGGTACTGTGCCATCAAGATCAAGAAATGGGTTTGGGATCATAGGGACACTGCTTGGTGCTGATCCTAGTGTTCCTGTTTCTTCCAACAAATCAAGAACATATTTCCTGTGTGTCAAGCGAATCCCTTTCTTACTTTTTATAACCTCTATTCCAAGAAAGTACTTCAAAGGGCCCAAATCTTTTGTCTGAAAATGAGAGTTGAGGAAGGTCTTGAGCAATGAAATTCCAGAGATATTGTCACCTGTGATTACTATATCAACATAGACAACCAATAAAATAACACCATCATTCATCCTTTGGTAAAACACAGAATGGTCACACCTGCTTTGATGCAGACCAAACTTTTGAACTACTGAGCTAAACATGTCAAACCAAGCTCGCGAACTTTGCTTTAGACCATATAAAGATCTTTGAAGCCGACACACCTTTCCATCCTCCCCCTGAGCAACAAAACCTGGTGGTTGCTTCATATAAACCTCTTCGTGTAGATCACCATTCAAGAAAGCATTTTTAACATCAAGCTGATGAAGCTCCCAATCATAAGTAGCAGCCATAGAGATGAAAAGACGAACATAAGAGAGCTTCGGCACAGGGGAAAATGTCTCACAGTACCGTCAACTTTTGTTTTAACTGTAAACACCCACTTACATCCAATGGCCTTCTTTCCTGTCGGTAAATCAACCAGAGTCCAAGTACCATCTCAGCCTCCATTGCAGCACGCCAACTCGAATGGTTTAAGGCTTGGTGAAGAGTTTTAGGAATAGAGATGGAATCTAAAGAAGCAATAAAGGAACAGAAGGTAGGAGATAGATTGGTATAGGAGACATAGGAAGAAATTGGATAGGTGCAAGTACGTTTACCTTTGCTAAGAGCAATGGGCAAATCGGCTGAATCTAAAGCAATGGAGGGGTTGGAAACTGCAGCTGGGGAATTTAGCTCAGGTACAACAACCAGTCATGAGTATCTGGAGCAAGGTCACAGGTAGGATTGATAGGGTTAGATCCTGGATCAGACGACGTAGGTACTCGGGGGCTATGAGGCTGAAAGGGGACATTACTGACCGTGGACCGTCTTTGATAGACATGAACAACTGGTGGTTTGATGGATGCCTAAACAGGTGCTGGAGCTGGTGGTGGTAAGATAGAATATACTAAGAGATCACCAAGATCATCGACCAGAGCAATAACAGAGGAAGAAGAGGATGGAAAGAACGTAGTAAACTCCTGAAAAGTGACATCTCTAGACACAAGATACCTACGAAGAGTAGGAGAGAAACAATATTACCCCTTTTGAACCCTAGAATAACCAAGGAAGACACATTTGAGGGACTTTAGATCAAGTTTGGATACAGAAGGACGAACATCATGATCAAAGTAAACACACCCAAAGTTTTTTGGATCAATAGGGAATAAGGGCCTAGTAGGAAACAATGTGTTGTAAGGAGCAAAACCACTAAGAACAGAGGAAGGCATCCGATTGATTAAAAAACAAGCAGTAGACACAGCATCAGCCCAAAACGACTTAGGGACATTCATTTGAAACATGAGAGGCCAAGCAACTTCTAACAAGTGTCGGTTCTTTCTTTCAGCAACACCATTTTGAGCAGGTGTATCGGCACAAGACGATTGATAAAGAATGCCGTGCTGAAGCATATAGTTTTGAAATTGCATTGAGAAGTATTCCTTGGCATTATCACTACCCAATGTTTGAATGGATGCAGCAAATTGGGTTTTAATTTTAGCACAGAAATTGCAAAAATGAGAAAATAACTCAGAACGAGATTTCATTAAGTACATCCAAGTTGTTCGAGAGAAATCATCTACAGAGGTAACAAAATACTTAAAACTCGATTTAGACTATAGGACAAAGATCCCAAACATCATAATGAACTAATTTAAAGAGGGATTTAGCCTGTTTATTGACTCTAGACACCAAATGGACACGATGATGTTTGGCAAACTGACACGAATCGCAATCTAAAGATGATACATGACTGAATTGAGGATAAATCCTCTTCAAGGACGCTAAAGATAAATGACCTAAACGACAATGAACATTAAAGGGAGATGCACCACTAGAACAAGCAACCAAATGAGAGACACGATTATCAAGGAAGTCCTTCAGACTCATAACCCTTTCCAATAATCTGTTTTGTCTTGAGATCCTATATCAAATAATGGTCAGGAAAGAGTGTGATAAAATAGTTTAATTGTCGAGTAAGTTGACTAGGGAAAAGAAGTTTAAAGGCAAGGTTAGGGACATTCAAGACAGAGGTTAAGTTGATAGACGGAGTGGTTTGAACAGTTCTAAATCCAAGAATACGAGAATATGAACCATCAGCAATAGTAATGAAAGAAGGGTTGGCATACGGCGTAAATGATGAGAAGAGATGATGATTACCTGTCATGTGATCAGTGGCACCGGAATCGATGATCCACTTCGAGGAAGAAGTAGCAAGGCAAGAATCAACTCTACCTGTAGTAAGAGCATTAGGAGCGGAGGCAGTAACACCACTAGCTTGAGAACCAACGATGAGGAGAAGAAATCAAATCCAGTAAGAACCAATCAACAGTTTAGAGTAGCCGTGGTCACAATAGAAAACCAACAACAACGAAACAGCCGTAAACTATCAAATAGCAAACGGGCAGGAACTAAACATCACAAACTAAAACTAGAAGCAACCAGCAACCAAAAACAAACCCAGAACATACTGAACAGAAGAAGTGCACAAAGCGGGCGAACAGTAATGAACGCGTACAGACTTATATGGACGATGAACAATGGATCGTACGTGCTATGAACAGTACCGCTCCCAAACCAGAAACGCGACGTCAGCATAGTGAACAGTGACGCGGGAGAGAAATAGCTAACTCTAGGTTAGGCTCTGATACCATGTAAACTGATGCACCGTAAAAATTCACATCTATTGAATTACCCGAGAGGGATATATATAGATCAAGGAGGAGCTTCTTATTAATGGCTCATTATTATAATTAAATACACAAAATCATAATTCTAATTCTAATTCCTGATTGTAAAGGGTATGTTTCCTAATATATATCTCAATCATATCTCAACAATACTCAACACACTTTCATCTTTAACTCCTTTCTTTTGTTTTTATTATAACCTCCCCCCCCCCTCCCCTTTTTCTGATATGGTCAGAATGGATGTTACAAAGAGATCTATAGAGTGTTGAAGCCAGGCCAATATTTTGCTGCGTATGAGTGGTGCATGACTGATGCCTTTGATCCCAGTAACCAAGAACACCAAAAAATAAAGGTATGATACTGGAGAATTGTTTCACACTACTTGTTCATTCTCTAAGTTTTAAATTCTGAAAATAAAATTCATTAGTACAGGCGGAAATTGAGCTTGGTGATGGGCTTCCCGACATTAGATTGACCTCGAAGTGTCTTGAAGCACTAAAGCAAGCAGGGTTTGAGGTACACCAACCTGTTATTACCTTCAATTCTTTAGGCTTCTAGTTTGAACTTTTATAAGATGAACAATCTTGTTGGCTGAGCGGCATGTTGATTCCTTTTTCAAAACATAGGTCATCTGGGAGAAAGATCTTGCGGTGGACTCTCCTATTCCTTGGTACTTGCCTTTAGATACAAATCACTTCTCAATGAGTAGTTTTCGTCTGACATATGTTGGCCGACTTTTCACTAGAAATATGGTAATGCTACTGCCTTCTGATTACCGTTGCTTAATTTATTTTCATATAGGCGTCTTGTATATGACTGTTTGCTTAGTGTTATTCTATAAAATATCTGCATGTTTCTAAAAGTTTGAGGTTACATAAAACTCTCTTGAGACATGTTAGTATGTTAGCCATGTTGCTTACCCTGCCTGCCTGTTGGTTTAGTTTGCCTATCTTTCATCGATCAGACCTCCCTGAATATCTTTCTGCTATGCTAATATTCGAAATCTTTATAATGGCTGATTGGCTTTGAATTTATTTGTAGGTCAAGACCCTGGAGTATATTGGGCTAGCACCGAAGGGAAGTCTCAGGGTTCAACAGTTTCTGGAAAAGGCTGCAGAGGGACTTGTTGAGGGTGGAAAGTAAGTGTCTCTTTTTATTCTATGGGTGACATTTCTGAACCACTATCAATTTAGATGCATAAAAAATGGATTTGGTGAAAGAAAAAGGATTAGAGAAAGTAATTTTATGCTTTCCTTGAAATGGGAGCTTCCCATCCCTTATAGAAAAGAGTTTTCCTATTCTGGTCCTCTTTTCCATTCTCATTTAATATCTTGACCTGAAGTGATCATGCTGCACTTAGCCACATGTCCTCCCTATCATCAGGCTTTAGAATTTGAAAAATTCTTAGGTAAACAGGTCAATTGACATGGATGCTCTACTTCTAGAATACAGAAGCACATTCTCTAATATGGGGAAAAAACAGCAGGACGGGCTGTCCTGAATTATTATTTTTCAACTGATCAAATACCATTCAAATTTTTATATGGATCGTTTTCTTTCCCCCTTCTTTTAGAAATCTTAATATGTCGATTACAAAAGAAGCAGAATATGGATTAAAATCGGTTGTCTAACAACAAACATGAAAATGTACTGCTTCCGGTAGTTAATATAAAAGTTAGTTGGTTTGTTTGGTATTTTGACGTACTTGTGTGTTCCGTTAAATTATAAATAAGAGAAATTTATTTAAAAAAATTATAAATATATCAGTTAATTAAATACCTTGATCTCTATAAAAAAATGTCAATTGCCTTGAGAGACCGGAGATAGGGGAAAATTTTAAGCGGTTCTAATGTGTGACAACATCATAGAATTGGATCTCTCACTGTAACTAGAAACATGTACGTATGATATAGTTCTAATTAGGAGACATTTCTGATTTCCCTCCCCCTCCCCCACACCTTTTGGCCAAAATTAATTTTCCCCTATTTGAGCGCTTGATTGTCTTTTATTAGGAGCCTGACTTTAATGGATCTGTTCTTTTTCCCCCCCTCAGGAGAGAGATTTTTACACCGATGTATTTTTTCCTGGCACGGAAACCCCTTTCGGACAATTGATGCTGCTGCAGTGTGAAGGCAGTGAGGAGTAGCAAGTGACTCTAGTATTGTTTAGTGTTTCTGACCACCTCGCTTTCCGTCTTTGTATTTATGCTCACTTGCTTAGGCATACAGTTTCTTATGTCTGTGCTATTAAATTCCTTGGATAAAATGTTATAAATATTCCATCTTTAAGCATAACATATGTATAATTTAGTTTTAAAAAAATTATTTATCTATTATAATCACATTATTAAGGGAAATTAAGTATATGTTTCAAAAAACAGAAAAAGTCGCCATCATAAATCATAAAATTGAGTTTGAATTTCAAGAGACATGGACTAAATTGCAAATGTGAAAATACTTTCTTACCCTCTTGATGCTTTTATCTCAATTTAATTCAAATTCACATTTATAATTAATTTAATTCAAATCTCTTCGAAATTGGGACGTCAACTTTTCATGATTTCAAGGGATATGATGATGATTTTTTTCTATTTTTTAGACTTGTACGTAATCTACCTTTTTATTATTATTATTATTATTTCGTCATCGTATCCACCTTGTGTGTTGATTGAAAATTGAAATACAATACGATCCAAGGTATAAAAATCTGGGAGATCTTACAAAATTCAACATGGATTAACCCAAAATTGTATTTCTTTTTATATTCCGTAATCTTTATCATAAAGTCTCTCCAACAAAAGGGTGAGGAATATTTTGATTGAAGAAAGATGTTTACATTAAGTTAGGACAATTTATTTTGGAACTTTATTTATATTTAATTTTCATGATTCGATTTTTTTTCAAAAACCCAGAGAAATGGAGTAAACTACTCTAAGAAAAATAATTGATCTCTTCATCTTGATATGGTAGAATTATTTAAAAATAATGATGCCATCACTTTCCATCAGTGAAGGTATTATGTATTTATGTTATTATCATTTTTAATTTTTAATATAAGAGTTAGTCGGGTATATAATTAATTTGGATAAATTAAAATGAGTAGTTAATTTAGTTATGAGTAACAAATATGAATTGTTTTTTTTCAAAATACAATTTTTATAATGACTGCCACTAAATGAAACCTCTTTAATAGATGTCATTAATATGGATATTTTGGGGAAATTAAAACTTTGAGAGATAAAATAAATATTTGGGATTAAATTCAACTCTCCATTTTCCTATTATATTAGTAGGGATAGGAGGTAGTATTAATTTTTTTGAATTCCAACAGCATTGACTTCAAATATGAAAAAAAATCTCCTAATATGATTTATTGTATAAAATCTCCTTATATTAGTAGGGATAGGGCTTATTTGCCTTTATTTTCTGAAATCTAGGTTTAGTTTCAAAACCTAGTTTTTTAACTCAAAACTTAGATTTTGTCTAAGTACAAAATTTTTCTGAAAAGTTATTAGGACTTTTTCCTTTTTCCTACTTTTTTCTTTCTTTTTTCTCTTTCTCTTTTCTACTTTTCATTCTTTCTCTTTTTTCTTTCCTACCTACTTTTTGCCTCATAATCTGTAAAAGTGATTAACTTCCCAAACATAGGGCTTGTTTGACATCACTTACTGAAACCTAGGTTTTTGACCAAGTATAAAAAATTTTCTGAAAAGCTATTTTGGTTACAAAGCCTCGGTTTGAAACCTAGGTTTTGAAACATAGGTTTTCTCTTTCCTATTTTTTCCTCTTTCCTCTTTCCTACTTTTTCTTTCTCTTTCTTAATTTTTTCTTCTCTTTCCTCTTTCTTACTTTTCATTCATTCTTTTTCCTCTTTTTCTACCCACTTTTTTCAATCGAAATCCGTAAAAACTAATAACTTCTCAAACATAAATCAATTTTCAAAATCTAGGTTTTGCCTCAAAATCTGTAAAAGTTATTTTCAAAATCTATTCTCCAAAACTAGGTTTTACATCAGAATATGTAAAAGTTATTTTCAAAATAGTTTCCAAACAAGCCCATAAATCATTTTTCAAAACTTAGGTTTTGCCTCGAAATCTGTAAAAGTTATTTTCCAAAATATATTTTCTAAAACGTAGATTTTACCTTAAAATCTGTAAAAACTATTTTAAAAATGAGATCTAGCCCTTATTCTCATTCCAAAAGTTCAAAAAATAAAAAGAATAAATATCTTAACACATAATTATTAAGCGAACGTGGTATCTCTTCAGGCGCTGCGTTCAATGTATTCTCTGAACCACTCTTTTTTTTTATTCACTTAAGGCCAAAATAAACATTGACTCGCTTTTCCAAATTGTTTCTCTCCACCACACAATTGGTAAATTGAAAGAATATTCCTCCATGATCAAATAAAAACATTTAGTTTAAAAAAGGTAAAAATTAATGTGTGGAGGACTACAAAATTAAAATTAGCAAAAATATAGCTGTAGCCATTTAACTTTAGACAATATCTCAATTTGATCCCTTAATTTTATAAAATATATTTTTAGTCTTTATTATTAGTCTAAAATTATATTTATTTGTCCTAGGTGTTCTTATTTTTAAAATTAAACTTAACATATTAACGTTTACAAGAGTTTTGTTGACATTTAAAATTTTAGTATTAGCTTATTTTGTTAACAGCGTCGGAGTTCGAATGAAAAACACTTTATAAAAATTAAAAAAAACTAACATAACATTTTATTTAAAATTAAAGTGTTAAATATTCCTTTTTTTCATGTATAAAAAAAGTCAAAATCTATTAAAAATATGCACTTTTTCTGTTAATATAAGGTTGCAGACCAACAAATATATTTTTTTATTCTTAGGTTGAAGAATAAATGCACTTTAATGTTTTGCATATATTTTGGTCCAAAAAGGAACACAAAAAATCTTTGAAGGAAAAATTTGAAATAAAAGATTTTTCAATAGAGAAATCTTGTAATATTCAAT
>JANTPZ010095860.1:0-16501 GCA_025593235.1 Vachellia pachyceras | reverse complement strand
ATTAGAATCAAAATTGGAAAATTTGGAAGTTTAAGGGTTGAAATTGCCAAGACTTTGAAGTAAAGGCAATGAAGTGCAAGGGTAAGGTGAAATTTTGAATGCCAAATCATATGGAAAGCTTGTACATGCTGACTAGATGACTTATGTACATTTTTGGATGCTTAAATTCCTACACTAAGAAATATGATGTGTTCTATGTAAATAACCAAGCATGCTATATTATTATATGAATTGGTTATTTGCATGAAAGAGAGAAATGTGAGCATGCAAAATAACTTTAAAAGGGTTCAAAGCCCTTATCAAATATCAAAGTTAAGGTAACAGTGAAAAATAGCAATTGAGGTCCAAATGACTCGAACTTTTTCAGAAAAATACTACAAATTATAAGCTTTAAAATGAGTCAAAGTTTGTTTAATTTGGGAGTGTAGACAGAAGGTTATGGGTTTTCAAAATTAAAGGGAAAATATGAAAAACGACTATACAAGCAGTAGAATTTCACGAAATAAGATGTATTAATTGATCAAGAAATTGGATAAATTGATATTTTTCCCTATAGGGAATTCAATAAACTTCATTTAGAGAGTTGAACAATTCAATTTTGATTTTTCTAAAATTAGTTATGAATTTTTAAAATTTACCCAAAAATCTGAAAATTTACTAAATGAATAGTAACTTTTTGTAAGTTTTTAAATTTTATTGCTTTGGCCAAGCTATATGTATGGAAGATAGTTAAGTGATTCAATAATGATCTCTAATGAGGCATTAAGAGATGATAAATGAGGTGTGACAGAATTCTGAACATCCCCTCTTAGTTATCCAGGTTTTGATTTTCTCTTACACCTAGATTTAAACAATACTCCTTCTATCTAATCTTTTACATAAAAGTTAATTGGCTTTTTTAGTATGTTATACAAGATAAATACATTTAAATAAAAGTACGTTATCATTGGATTATATAGTACATCAGATCTTAATATAAAATAAAATATTGTCATGATGATTTATATACAAGTATGCTCATTTTGTCATAGGTTACACTCCTCAAGTGTGGTGCTCATCTTTGCCTACCGCTTAAATCACACCATGAGCGATGGTGCTGGTACAGTCCAATTCTTAAACGCCATGGCAGAGATTGCCGGAGTATAATTTACTTAGTATAGGGTAAACAGAGATTTTTTTTTATTCTTAGTATAATTTACTTCATTAAATTTATTATATGAATGTACAATTTTTCTCTTAATTTATTGGCATGAGAGATTGCTTGGACTTCTCGTTAATGTATATGGTGAAGTGGGCATGACCCAGCGCAGTTCAATCCAATATAGTACAATCTAAAGTGGTCTAATTTGTCCAATACAGTTCAAATAAATCATGTGATAACAAAATTTGATCTGTGACATTCTGAATTATAATATCGAGTATTAGCGTTTATTAAGCTGTGATTTGTGTGGATTATTGAGGAAATTAGTGATTGTTAATGATTTGATTAAGTTTTGAAGAATTTTAGATTGGATTTGAAGTTTAGCTTTTTTTTTTTGTGAAAATAACCTTTTTGTGTTATTAGCCTTTTAATTTCTGCTAACACTTTCCATTAGCCGACCAAATTAATTTAGGGGTTTGCACTTAAAAAAGGACACGTGTGATCATGTACGTAGCCCACAACATATAAGACTGATTCAGACAAAAGATTCCAGAAGTCTCTTAATAATCTTTAATTAACCGTCCCCAAGTCTATCAGATTATATTGTCCCTTTTTTTTGTTTATGATTATAAAATCCATTACTTTGTAACTCTCTACCTTCAAATAAATGGAATTCCACTTCACTACATCCATGTCTTCTCGCATTATTATATATGTTTGATCTATTTTACTTAATCCTAACTAATTCCGGTGATCCAAGAAATTTATGATTCAATTATGGCATTCGATCTTTAGGACTAAACTTATATAGTTATCTATATTCTTTAGTTTGCTTTTGGATAATTGATTATGTGCTCAGCCCTCCTTTTAATTTGTTGAACTATAAGCAAATCATCAATGGCCGATCACCAAGGGCATTGTATTTCGTGGATGGAGATTGTCATCATTCATAGGTAGTAAATAAATGTTTAAATTCTCTATGAAAGACAAGTCCGTAATTGGTATTTCGATAGTGTTTTGAATGAAATTGTCTCTCAGAACCATGATAGAAGATGATAAGTTACTTAGCACCACAGTGACGTAAGGATTTAGATACAAGACGGAAACTTACCGAATACATATACTCCTCTAATCCTAATTATAAGGTGGAGAAGGTTTTTTTTTGTTTTATTTATGAGTTGTATTATTAATGAATGTGCAATTTGATAGTGTATATTAAATAAGAGTAAAGTTGAAAATTATTAAATTTAAGGTAGGAATAATGATATTTGAAGTTTTTCTTAATTCCTAAAAAAATTTATTGAAATAAATAGGCAGAGATCTAAGATGAGTTAAAATAAATTGTGAAATCATCAATGGGAAGCAACCTAAATTAATTTCAATTATTTTCCTCCCGAAACACCACGATAATATTCAGGTTGAAACTTTGATTTATTCTCACTTTTGCCTTCATTAGTTTTATTTACTCCTCTCACTAGCCTTATATTCAAACTTACCTGTCTTCAGCCTCTTGATTAAATGAGAACAAATGCCTATTCAATTAGCCATGTGCTTTTGCCGAATGTGTGCCTGGACCATATACTTTACTTAGATGCAAAAATGCCCATGAACTCTGTAAAATAGGGTTCCACATATTTTTAATTTGATGGATCCCACATGATTATTTTAAATGATTATTTGATTAAAAAACCATTTACTCTCCCCTCACTGCTCACCATCATCTCTTCATCTCTCTCTCTCTTCCCCCACCTTCTTCCATCCTCACATTCTCCCTCAACTTTGCCAGATTCAACCTGCTTTTCCGGTCACTGACCGACAATCTTCTCTTCAATTAAGTGAAAAGGGAAGTGATAAAAGTAGAGAGAGATATATGAATGAATGAATGAATGAGAAGGGAATAGGGAGAGGTGAAGTAGATAGAAGAGGGTATACCATATGAGTGCATTACTTTTGGAGCTAACATATTTTGGGTAAGAACATGTATCCTTCTATTATATGCAACTTATTTAAAGTATTATTGAATACTAAATATTAATATATCTTCCATCAACAAATTAAATATTTATTCGTTACGTTACGAATGAATAGCCACTTTCACTTAATACAATATGTTTTCTGCTTTAACCTAGCCTATCACTTGAGAGTTGGACCAGTTTGCCCAAACCATGTTACTGTCCTCTTAGGGTAAATTAGCACAGCCATAAACAATTAATATTTTTTTAGACCAAAATGTACAATCAATATTTCTTTCTTTTTGATAGTAGATGAAGTTGGTCTCTCACTGTATCGGAAACCAAAGTTTTAATACCCTTTGTAAAATGCGTCCAAATTTAATTTTTGATAGTACTTTAAACAAGTTTTTGGGGCAAATTTACACATTACCCCATCACGAAATGTGTTTTAATAATTCCTCCATATCGTACTACTAGTACACGGACACAAACTCTCCGATCGCCATACTACAAGCTCCAGCGGCTAAACCGGCAACTCCTGTGAGGATCATTGTCTTGACGTCCTTCTTTACGGCTCCGACTCCCATCATGAGCGACGCCGTCGAGAGCAGGCCGTCGTTGGCTCCGAGAATGGCAGCTCGAAGCCACTGGGCCCTTTGGGTGCAGTCAACTACTACGTCGCCGTCGTTGTTCTCATGTTGCTGATGATCATCTCGAGTGTTTCTATGAGATTCTTCTATGTCGTCAGTTTTTGAAGTGGTTGGAGAAGACGATGGAGCGATTTGACTCAGCTTATGATCTGCCATACATGATCAAAGAAAGGTATTGTTTCCTATATACAAAATAAGGAAGAAATTTTAGTTAGTGATCAGATTTTTGAACAAGAGAGTGCGTGGAGGACACACGACTACGTATGAAGCTATTTATAGATATGGAGGGAAACTGTGGGACTTGTGTAGAAATTGAACAAAAGAAAAGGATGGCGGTGGTACATACGCGGAGAAACCTGATTTAAGCTTCCCCTTTGGAAGGATATAAAAATTTTTTATTCATCCATAGTTTATTTTTATGCCTTTGATATTAATAAATATATAATATAATGATATATATAATATATTTAACTTTCTTAATTTTTTAAAAAATTAATTGATTCTTTTGTTAAGAAATGAAGGTAATGATAAAAATAGGGCGAATTGCACTTACCTCCCATAAAAGTTAAATTGTTGGGAGAGTATTTGAGCTCCTCAAAAGCACGTTCAACAGTATTTTTCCACATCGCTTTTCCAAATGGGCTCATACATATATGTGATTAAGAGCTTGTTTGGATTTTTGGTTGGAAGTAGCTTTTACAGATTCCGAGACAAAACCTAGGTTTTGGAGAATAGATTTTCAAACTGAGATTTTGTAACCAAAATAGCTTTTAGGGAAAAAAAATTTGTTTGGACAAAACCTCGGTTTTGAGGTAAAACCTAGGTTTTGAAATCCAACCTAGGTTCTATAAGCGGTTCCCAAACAAGCTCTAAATGTGAATGTGAAAATATGAGTTTACCCGATCTGCCAGCCCATTAACTTGTCAATTGAAGCATTATGACTTATCATTGGTTGTATCATAATTTGTCACACTTGTTAATTGTGATATCCCAACTTGTTATTATAGTTATATATTTTGACTTGTTAATTAAGAAATCCTAGCTTATCATTGATTGCATCATGCCTATCTTATCTTAACTTGTTACCTATGGTACATTGACTATTCATTAGTGGCACCGTAACTTGCCACAATTCCAATGAATCTTATATAAGTCCCTTGGGTTTTCATATTAATTTAGTAAATTTTTTAGACCTATAATTTATCTTCAATGGGACTTGATTGTACTTTCCCCTAAAAAATAATTTATGTGCCACCCAGTTTGAGACTTGGATAACGAAAAGGAAAATTCCCGCGGTTTTTGTGTCGCTGTCTTGTGCTTTCTTTTTGGCCAATGCGTGTTTTCGGATTCGGATCTATCATTTGAACTCTTTCAATTAAGTCTTAATTAAGAATTATTAACTATTAAATTATAAGTTACGAATTTTAAGGTAGAAATTATCCATGGTTGATTTTCTTAAAAAAATAAATTTATCTGCATTGTGACTGTCAGAACTACTTTAAAAAAAAAATTGGTAACGTGAACGTCGATGTGAGTTTATGAACTATCAAATTGGTATATTTCTTCTTCTTTTGTAGTTTTATGTTTTCGTGAATAACTAAATTAGAAGGTGCGTAGAATTTGAAAAATCAGTCATTCGGCTTATACTTTATAAATAACGGTGCTTGTTAGATTTAAATAAATATAAATATCGATTTATATTAACTTTAGCTTACTAAATTATTTATATTGCTTGATTAAAGTATATATTAAGTAGACACGATTTCATATTAATTTTATTAAAAACACAGAATAAAAGATTTAATATGCTAGAAGGCACATGAAGCTCCAAGAAAAAATTATTCGTAAATGCTTATAGTTGAAATATAAATGGATATTCGAACAGCATGATTCCAATACTAAATAGATATGATCGTATGAAACGGACATTTAAAACTAATCAAAGTCTAATGCTTTTCTTTTTGGTCGGTACGCATTCTTTTGCTTTACATTTTCTTTTTTTTTTTGGGTCTCACCTTTACGGCTTTACTAAAGATGTGTGAATGTAAGATGGTGGAACTGGAAACGTGTTCTTGGCATGATTGAAGGCAATGTTCAATTTGAGTTGCTGAATAAGATTCTTATTCTCCCTGTTGTTTTTAATACAAGCATTTATTTATATTTTCATAATTACTATATAATGTTTTACTATTTTTGAAAATAAGAACACAGTCTTTTTCATTCTTAAAGTTATTTCTATTTTGTGTTGTACTCGAGATAGAGTAGAGTGCAGATATTCTATATATAACTTTAAATTGACTTATAAAGGGTGGTCGAATCGTACACGTTGAGAATGAATGTCATTGGAATGAACAGCTTATTGACTTTGCGATGACAGTTCATAGTGCCACCAGAATTAATAATATCTCGTTTTGGAATGGATTAAGGATTTATGGGTCACAGAGTATTGCTCTATAACAAGTCTCACAGTCGTCAAACTACGTCCGTCTTTGGAAAGGGGTGGTTATTATTCTATTAGAAATCTGCAGAATTTAAATATGGGGTCGACGAGTCACCTGCAACTCATGCAAGTTAGAATAATGGTTTTTCGAGTTCTAAAGATTCAACCACTGATAGTAGTTCAAGTTATAATAATCCAGAGGATTTTTTGTGTGGATATTCTGGAGACGAATTCAACTGCTATGGACACCGGAAATCATCAATGGATTTGGATGAAAACGATAATCATACAGGTTCAGGTGACACACTCCGACGGCTGTCCAATCGGGACAGAACAATTCCGATGGTCAACCTCTACTGTCAACGATTTAACAGGGATTAATGCACAGTTTACTTCTGGACACATGGACAATCATTCTTCTTTCCATGATATCCCAACACAAACAGATTTACAGCAGATAAACCAAGCCACGCTGTTTCTGCTTTTATTTATAATAACCGGATTTCGAAGAGCCAAATCTTTTAGGTTCCTTGATTCAGTTCTTTTTGAGCAATGTAGTTGAAGTGTTAAGTTTGGTCTCATGCCATATTTTGATGATAACAAAAAGATTTTAAAAATTATGGAGCTAAGATTGCTGTTGATTAAGTTCTGCATCTTAATAATCGAGTTTGTATGAAAGTATCAAGAATACTCGAGTACTGTGTTTTGAAACTCGAGTATTGAACCTTTTTCAAGTGTTAAAAATCAATGCTTTCAGACAACACTCGAATTATTATTGAAATTGTTGATAATACTCGAGTAGTGAATGCAAATACTCGAGTACTGTGAGTTAAAATAATTTTGTGAATCAATACTCTCAGTAAACACTCGAGTATAAGGTTGAAGTGTTGTCATCACTCGAGTGATGTTTTTAAAACACTCGAGTATTGGTACTTAAAATGTTTTATAACTGAACACTTTTATGTGAAACTCGAGTATTGATATTGAAGTGTTGTCAACACTCGAGTATTGTGTTGTAATACTCGAGTATCGAGTCTTATTTTTAAAACATTACTCAACACTTGAAGCAGAATACTCGAGTTACAAATGGAAGTATTAGCAACACTCGAACATTGATTTTTCTAATACTCGAGTATCGGGATGTTTTTCAAACTTCATAATCTCACTTGAAGCAGTGCACTCGAGTTGTGATGAAAGTGTTGCCAATACTCGAGTAATAGTTTACAACACTCGAGTATTGAGCTTTCTTTTCAACCTATGGCGCAACACTTGAAACAAAACGCTCGAGTATCAAAATGAAAGTGTTGTCAACACTCGAGTATTGTTTTTTCAACACTCGAGTATCGGGCTTTCTTTTTAAACAAACACAACACTTGCATTAGGACACTCGAGTAATAGCAAGAAAAGTGACAACACTCGAGTACTATGATTTTAATATTCGAGTATTGTGACATTTCAAAAGAGTTCACTTCAAACTTTTTGCTAAACACTCAAGTAGCAGCTAAAAGTGTTCTTCAACACTCGAGTACACTATTACAACACTCGAGTATTTATACCTCAATTTCAAAACATCTGTAATACTTCTTTCAAACACTCGAGTAACTTCAAAAAGTGTTTTAGAAACTTGAGTATTGAATCTAAAACTCGAGTAAAGTTCCAAAAAATTCAAACTCTCACTTGCTTTCATTGCTCATCACTCGAGTATTGTTAAATGAAACTCGAATGTTACTTTATCTGACACAGTACTGCTCTGACAGCTAAGCCTATACCTTTACGAAACATTCCTTTTTCGTGTCTAGAATTTTCAAACGTTACCTGCTCTAATAAATGCTTCTCAGTTCTTTCATTAACAGGATGTGTGAGATGAAGGCAAGCATTTATTATTTATGCCAACGACAGATGAGCATTCAAAGAGCATTAATGGCAATCCAACCAACGGCAATTATTCTAAGTAACGGACACAATCTTCTCTCTAACGGATATTCAACTCAGAGTAACGGATATTGAATGCAGTCACGACTATAAATAAAGAAGCATTGAAGACAGAAAGAATAACGACTGAAAGAGAATTCAATACACGATTATTGTTTCAACTACCTTCTGTCATTATATTCATTATTACCAATGAGCTTCAGTGATTTATTATCCACTCTTCCAAGAGAGTTTATATCATTCAAATCCATTGTAAACCTGTGAGATATTCAAAGTTGTGACCTTGAATTTGTTAGGTTGAGAATTTGTCAGAAAACAAAGAGTGTGAGACTCTGTTTTATTACATATTGTAAGAGATATTGTGAATCTCTAGTGTAAAGGTTGGTGAGCCGTGAATATTGCTGGTTGTGGATTGAAAAGCTCAGAGGTGCTATGAGGACTGGACGTAGTCAGAAGGACTGAACCAGTATAAATCTTCCGTGTTCATCTTCTCTTTCCCTTACTCGGTGACATTGTTTTTAATTCTGTGATTTCTGTTTTTAATTTTTAAAATTGACCGATTCACCCCTCTTGATCAAATCATTCACTAACACTTCTGACACTTCCTGGATTGAATGCCACGTGTTCCATGAAGTTGATCCACATCGTATTAGACACGTTGTATATACCTCAGTAGCGCCTTGACAATTTTAATCGGCTAGCAACAGCGGTGGTACGACTGTATGATTATTGAAGGCCCAGGCATTGAGGCCTTTCCATCCATGGACTTTATTTGAAGAAGATTTGGCATGGATGAATGGTCTTTTGTTTTTTGGCACTATCCTATTTTGGCAGAGGGAGTCTCCGCCTTCTGAACAGATATGGACCCAAGCAATGATAGATTTGATGGACAGTGCGAGTGGCTTATCCGACTGAATCTTGGAAGCATTTTATAATACATAATTTTAGGACACAGACTTGTGCTCGGATAATCCCTCTTCTTGATGACGATGCTATTCATGATTCGGATCATATATCACAGAGACAGGTTAATAATCCTGCTCTATTGAGGGAGGAGGAAAATCATGATGGAACGCGTCATGGCTTCGAATCACACAAGATAACTTGTTACTATCCTTTCGGTCGTGGAACTGTTGTGGTCTTGGTAAAACCACGACGTACAGTTCAGCGACTCAAACACCTTTTTTGTTAATATAGTCCTGACTTTTTATTTTCTTATGGTGAAACCTTGTTAGATAATACTAGGATCTCTAGGAAGTTGGCAGGTTGTTCTTTCAATGAAATGTTTTTTTGTTAATCCATTAGGTCGAAGAGGTGGTTTGTTTTTGGGTATTAATAGCTCCCGCCTTTGTAAATTACTTGATCAATCTCCTCACTGTTCACGTAATCTTTCTGATAGTGATGAAGTTTACATCACTTTTGCCTATGGTTTTGCTCATGTGTCAAATAGATATATTTTATGGAATAGGTTGCGTAGTATAGTTTCTTCTATGGATAAATCATAGTTGAATATAATAGGTGATATCAATCAAATTCGTGGCCTTCAGGATAAATGCAGCTCTTCTTCCTCCACTGTGGGCGCCTCGGAGTTTTGTCAAATGCTTCGTGATTGTGGACTTATATTGATGTTCCATCAAAGGGAGGATGGTTTACTTGGTCCAATAATCGATCTGGGAATGCTTTGGTTCTTTAAAAGCTTGATCGTGCTATTTGCAATGTGCAGTGGCTTCAAGAATTTCCTCACTCAATCTTACAAGTTCTTCCAATAGTGGCCTCTGATCATAATTCATTCCCCCTTGTTCTTTCAGACTCAATTCTATCATACTGGGACTAAACCTGTCCAGTTTGAAACTTTTTGGTTTCTATTCCCTCAAATGTAAACATATTGTGTGTGTTTGGGAAATTTGTTGAGAGAAATGATTTACGACTTTCAAGATGATTTCATGAATTTCGATATGGTTTTACAAATTTCGAGATGGTTTTTATAAATTTCAAAATGATTTTTATGAATTTCAAAATGATTTTATCTTAACTTACGTACACCTTTGAGAATAAGTTATTCCTAAACATGCACATTGTTGCTAAGGAAGGGCAGCTAGTCTTTCAATTAAGGTTCATGGGCTCATAAAAATTCTGCAAGACTCAAATGTATCCTGAAAGCCCTTGGCAGATGGAATAAAAATTCAGTGCTATTCTGAGTCATGATGTGATGGGTTTTGACCCTTTAGGCTGGAGAGTTACCCTGCTAAGCGTAGAGAGGGTAATTAATTACAACTGGATTGTTTAAATCTAATTTGGATTGTCCAAATTTAATTTTTTAAAAGTCTATATTGTTTTAAAAAATTATTTCAGTAGATGTGAAATAAAAAATGAAAACAATCTCTCAACAATTTTTTTTGAAAAAAAGATTTTTATGTAAAAATCACTATTTAAAAAAAATTAAATATGAACCATTTGGATCAGATCTAAATAATCTATATTTAATTAACTTTCTCTGCTAAACATTAAATTAAATGTTGAAGAGGGTAAGAGTCTTTAGGCATTTATTGAGGTGTCCTTATCTTATTTTAAAAAAAAAGCATATGAAGGGTATTATGGTAATTACCTCATAACTAATTATGTGTCTACGGTGGCCCACCCAATTGAATTCTGGGCAGAGTTTGTCTGCGGTGGCCGGAGGCCGTGGCTGGGTTACACAGTACAGAAGAATCAAGTAGTGTTCAGAATGCGGGTTGGGCCATTTGGGGTTGATTCAGCCCGCCAAGGTGAGCCCGCGGGGTTAGGCGGGCTGAGCACGCAGGTTGGCGGGCCAGCCCGCCTAACCCGCTCTTTTTTTATTTTTTTAAAAAATTATTTTATATGTATTTTTTTTTGCTTTTTTTCAATCCCAATATTTTTTACAAAGGAAAAAATAATATTAAATTCTATTTTTAGAAAATTAGTGAACACTTATTGATAAGTTTGGAAAGAGAATCATGAAAATATATAATCTTGTAAAACAAATTAGGTAAAAAATAGAAAAAAATTATTTTTTATAAAAAAAAATATTTTTGGCGGGTTGGCGGGCTCGGGCTGGGGAACCCCAACCCGCCAACAGGGAAGATGGTTGGCGGACTGGCCCGCCCAGCCCGCCAACCCGAGCGGGCAGCTCGCAACCCGTGGGCTGGCCCGTATTTCCAACCCTAGAACCAAGTGGCAATATTGGTTAATTTTTGTAGTCGAAAAAAATCAATTTTATTAATCATAGATAAAGTTACAATCACCAAATAAAACTTTTCAAAAACACTTACTATTACAACCTAATTCTCACTTACCAAATAAAACTCTACAAAAAAAAAACACTTATTAAATTATTACAACCTAACTCATAAATAATGGAAACAGTACTATCCTAGTCTAATACAATCAAACTACTGTCATTACAATAGAAATTTCCTATCTGCATTCCTTTTAACCTATACCAGTTCTGTCACCAAAGTCACTTTGCAGCTCCTCCCAATCCTTTCGCATCAAATTCATCAGAGTTTGGTGGCTGAGTTGGCCATCCTTATGGTACCTATCTTCCCATTACCTTAGTTGCCAAACAGTCTGCAACTTTATTCCCTGCTCTAGCCACAAGTGACACATCCCACTCCTTGTATTGTTCAGTATTCAGCAAGTCAAGGCTTTTATGAACAATATCAACACAAACCCAAGGACAACCCCTTGTATCTCCTTTTTTCAGTTTAGTGTACAGCATTTGATAATCAGTTTCAACTGTCACGTTTACTCCCCACCACAATTCCCCACATTCAGTTGCTTCCAACACTGCCATAGTTCCTGCCATAAAGGATGAAGTTGCCTTATTCTCTTACCGCACCTATAAATCTCCTTTCCCAGCCCCTTCCTATGATCCCAATAGTTGCATTACTGCTTTCCAGATAAAATGCAGCATCAACATTTAACTTGACTGCACCCCATCCAGGTCTCTGCCATTTTAGCTTTCGATCATGGGCTTCTGCACCATATTCCACCCTTTTCCTCGTCTCCCTAAAAGATGAGAGATATATGTAATTAATTGATGATAAAAATAAAAAAAATGAGTATTAAATTTTTAGATAAAATAAAATTGTTGTTTATATACATAATACCACATCTATAGGACAGAATATTAATAAATAGGATCAGATCGAATATTTCCGTATTAATTACAGTATCATCACAAGTAATATCACCTGCCGCATTATTGATTTATAAACACTCTCTATCTCCACTCCATGAATTATAAATACAATCTGGCTTCTGCTTTAACCCAACTTATCACATGAGGGTTGGACTAGTTGGCCCAACCAATATATGTTACCTTCCTCTTAGGGTAAATTACCACAGCCATAAACAATATTTTTTTTAACAAAACCAACAATTAATATTTCTGTTTTTTTTTTAACTAACAAGGGGTTGGGTATGACTAAAAATGTTAGTCCCTTACAACGTGACGAACCAAAGTTCGAATCACCGTTGAGATCTGTCCAAATTTAGTATCTGACAGTGTCTCGAATAACATTTCTTAAAAATCTTTCATGGAAGATTTACATATTAAGCTAATCACGAAATTTGTATCAATAATTTAATAACACATTAAAAAATCAAATGGGATCGAATTTGATGTGCCTAAACAGTATGTTTACCCAAGATTTTGTGAATATTTATCCTCTTCCAGCGTTGAAATCGATTTAAGGGTTCATAAAGGGAGGACAAACGAAAATATTTGCAGAGGGTGAAAAACAATAGTGTAAAGGGTAAGATCGAAATTTTACACATATCTTCACTACTTTCATTGAAAGAATGAAAATACTCTTTGGAATTAGGGAATCCGTTACAAATGAGAATGGAATAATATTTTAAGGATCCAACCAAACGCACCATCTTATGGATTCCAATTCCAATAACTCGCATTCCAAAACAATCAGCAAACAATTGAGTTGGTTTCTCTTCCAATAGTGGTCTCTGACCATTCATTCCCCCCTTTTTCTTTCAGACTCAGTTCTATCATACTGGGACTAAACTTTTCCGCCGGTTTGAAAATCTTTAGTTTCTATTCCTTCAATGGAAACATATTGTTGCTAAGGAAGGGCAGCGATTCTTTCAAGGTTCATGGGCTCGTAAAAATTCTGCAAGACTCAAAGGCATCCGGAAAGCCCTTGGAAGATGGAATAAAAATTCATTTGGTCGTAATTCTTCCAACATCTCACCTTTAGAAAGCAGATTGCAAGAGTATCATATGGGAAATGATCGTGGTAATGAACACCAATCCTTACTTAGGAGTCTTGGGTCAGGGTTTGAATTTTGGTATGACTGTGAGGAAATGCGGTCACAGAAAGCAAGACATGATTGGATGTTACAATGAGAACGAAATACCAAATAGTTTCACAATTTTTGCTAGCCACAGGAACATAAAGAATCAACTGGTTAGAATTCAGGATTCCTCCAAAAACTGGATTGAGAATCCGGCAATCATTCAACAGGAAGCAGTCATATATGTTTCGGAAAAAAGGTTATGAAGATCCTTCCATTGCTGATTTTACCCGGATGGATAAGACCTTGTGTCACATCAACTTGCCAAAATTACCATCCCAACATATTTTCAAAATATATGGTCCAGGGTTAGGAGAAAAAATTGAGGCAGCGGTTTTTGAGATGCGTACAGATAGTCCCCCATGCACAAATGGTTTTCATGCAAGGTTTTATCATCAGTTCTGGCCTTTGAAGCGTCAGGATATCGTTTCTGTAGTTACACAGGTCTTCAACCGATCGAGGATCTCCTCAAAGAGCTTAATAGATCTTTTATCACTCTGATCCCAAAATGCAGCCACCCCAGTCACTTTCAAGGATTTTCGGCCAATTAGCCTTTGCAATGTTCTTCATAAGGTTATTTCCAATGTTCTATGCAACAAATTGAAAAGGATATTGGGAGATTTGATTACTCCAAATCAAAATGCCTTTCTTGAAAGGGAGATTAATATCGGACAATATAATTAGTCATTGCCTTTGAATGAAGAATTGCAAAAAAAATTAGGGAAACGCAGAAAATAGGATGGTCTGCTTTCAGACTAGATATTGCAAAGGCTTATTATGACAAGGTTTCTTGGAATTTTCTCGGAAGGGTCATGGAAAAGATGGGGTTTCCAGATTATGCATGGTGGATTCAATTGATAATGCAATGTGTTATAACAGTTTCTTTTCATGTCATAGTTAATGGTTTACCGATTGTTTTCTTTAAACCTTCTCAAGAATTAACTCAAGGTGACCCTTTATCGCCATATCTTTTTTTTTTCTATGTGCCAATGTCCTCTTTTGTATGAAAATTAAGCCGAAATTAAAAATTCTAAGTGGTGGCAAGGAGTTTAAGTTTCAAGGAACAGTGAAGCAATCACTCATTTGATGTATGCTGATGGTGATCCGCTTTTGTTCTGCCAAGCTACGGATGAGGATTAATTGGAGCTAAATAATCAATTTACACATACTAATAAAATTATTTACTTTAATTTCTTAGAAAATATGCGTGTTGTTTTCTATAGAATAATTCTTTTTTAATTACTTACATTTGAAACTAACTATATATATATATATAACACCCATATTGTCATAGTTGATTTAGGAAAATATAATAAAATATTAAATGAATTTTTCAACTAAATATTACGATTAATGTTGAAGAAAACATTGAAAACCATCTATACATGGGAACTAAGTTGACATATTGTTAATACTACAATATGTTTCTTAAGATTATACCACCTACGATCAGCTTCACAAACCTAAACTTCATCAGCTCCTTTAACCTATATTATTATTGTTAATATCAAATTTGAACCGTCCGACCATCTAGATTTTATTTTTATTCGTATTTTCTTAAAATAGGTATAGTATTCGGTATAGAATTAATGTAAAATAAAGACAATTTTTTAATTATTACTTTTACAAAATGAATTTTATTTAAAATTATTTTTTAAAGACAAACATAATGCAAACCATCCATTTTTCTCTTTCATGCCAGTACGTATCATATTAGGGCAATGTGTGAGTTACCAAAAACAACGACGTATTCGAGAAATAAAACAGTTGATGCTACGTACATAAATATTTACAAATTAAACTAAGTTACGAGCATTTGCACACAATAAAACGCTGGCTTCAGTTTTAAATATTGGAGCTAAATAATCAATTTATACATACTAATAAAATTATTTACTTTAATTTATTTGAAAATATGCGTGTTGTTTTCTATAGAATAATTCTTTTTTAATTGCTTACATTTGAAAATAACTATAAGTTATTTTATATCATTAAAGCAGCATTATTACAAAATTGTGAAATTATAGGACAGAGGGAAAGTAAGATACAATGAACACCAGTTTAATTACAATTTAGTGAGAATAGCTTTGAAATGTATTATTGAAAGAGAAAATTAATCTTTTAATCCATACAGTTTTAACTCGGTTTTAATTTAATATCCAAACTTAAACTATATGCCATGAGTTGCACGGTGACATTCACATTATTAGTTGCAACTACTGAATTTTTCAATTATTTTTTTTGGCCATTATGTTCAATTGCAAACTATGATAGACAATTATCATAAAATATTTCAAAATCAATCTTCAAAGAGTTAACTGTAAGTAATGAACCTACAGTTGAATCATACATGATAAAATATGAGGGGTAGATTTTTTCTAAATTTTAAGATTTTATTCACATAACGACCTTAGTCCTTCAGAGTGATATTTTACCGATTACATGTGCATTATATATGATTCATATACTATCACAATTTAACCAACACGATATGTCAAATTAAGTTAGGTACACATTCCAACATACGAAATATAATATTAAATAATTATTAGTTATTAATTAATGTAGTATATAAAAAACGATTATGGGGAAATTAATTAGTGGCAGGAAGAACACGTGCATATCAGTCTATTTGTTAGCTAGCATGTCTCATCTGTTCAAGTTTGGAATGTGATATTAACATGGCTCCATCCGCCCAATTTTGAGGGGATTTAGTTCATACCACTGAGACAGAATTTTTCTTATAAATAGGACCGATATTAATCATATTATCATCATAAACAATTCCACCTGCCGGATTATAGATTTATAAGCACTCCCTATCTCTCCTTTAGAGCCGGGAAAATGGGTCCAGCCCGCGGGTTGAGCCCGCCAACCCGCGGGCTAGGGCGGGTTCGGGCTGCCATTTGGCAGCCCGTTTGGCCCGCGGGTTAGGCCCGCCTTTTTTATTTTTTTAAAAAAATAATATTTTTATAGCTTTAATAGGAAGATGATGATGTTTCAATGGCTTCAAATATTATTTTAAACCTTATTATTTCATCTTAAATGCATA